>QNTS01002990.1:9686-46273 GCA_003317085.1 Hucho hucho
GTGTGTGTGTGTGTGTGTGTGTGTGTGTGTGCGTGCGCATGTGTGTGAATGCATGCGTGTGCGTGCCTATGCGTGCGTGTGTGTGCGTCTGTGTGTGTGTGTGTGTGCGTCTGTGTGTGTATGTGTGCGTCTGTGTGTGTGCGTGTGTGTGTGTTCTGAGCACTGTGAGAAAGTCTTTGTAAGGTATTTCAGCAGCATACATTACAAGCTCTCCAAAAATGTATATGTGAATGCAAGGGGTGGCTGGAACAGAACGCCGAAAACATATCAGATAACTTAGGCAGAAGCAAGGTGATTTGGGGTGCTAGCGCCCCACTCCCGACACTACCAGGTGAAATGCAAGGCAAAATCCAAAAGTTGAATTATTAAACATGCACCAATATACAAGTGTTTCATACTCATCAAAAGCTCTGCTTCTTGGCAATATCACAGCGTTGTCAGATTTCAAAAAGGCTTTACGGCGAAAGCACTACATTTGATTGTTTGAGGGTAGCACCTTCAATATTTTCCATATCCATGAAATCTTTAGCCAGCGCGGTCCATAGAAAATGCATTTCACAGGGAAAACCTGTGCCTTACCTTTTGTAGAACTTCTGCAGAGGGCTTCCTAAGTGTCCAACGACGACAATCCATGGGTGTTTGGTTGGCGCCTTGTGTTCAGAAAATCCAACGTGAAGAGAACGCGTTCAACTAAACCTATAAACTTTTCCTCAACAAAACAAAAACCATTTAACCTCTCAGGGATCACTGCACAACTTGACCGTTTTGGAGAGCCTGGCGTGCCCAAAGTAAAATGCCTCCCATTCAGGCCCAGAAAATAGGATATGCACATATTTGGTACCATTGGATAGGAAACACTCTGAATTTTGTAAAACTGTTAACCATTTGTCTGTGAGTAAAACAGAACGGATATGGCAGGCAAAACCCCGAGGAATTTCTGTCCTGGAGAAAGTGGTTTTCACAGAGTGCCTCATTTGGAACCCCTCCCTCATGAAAATGCCCATATAAGGGCATATGAATGCAGTACCTATCACTTCCTCTGGATGTCCACAGTCTCGACAGTGTTTTGATTCTGTTCAGATGCTTTAGAGCAGAGAAGAAGAGGGAATAAGGAAGTGCCTCCTTGGAACTCTATAGTAGTGGGCGCGCGCTCTCGCCAAGCACGCACTGTGTTTTCCTCCGTCTGTAGAGCTCAGTTTATATTCCGGTTGATTTATTATAGTAAATATACGTAAAAGTGTTCCTAAGGATACATTTAAAATGATGTTTGATTGTTCTTGGACAAGTTTATAGGTATAAGTTGAACGAGTTCTAGTCACGTTTCAATGGAGGTGTGGACGCTGTAGTTTCTGATTATAACGCGCAAACCAAATGGAGATTTATGGATATAATAAATGACTTTTTCTAACAAAAGAACCATGGATTGTCTTCGTTGGACACTTAGGAAGACCTCAGCAGAAGTTCTTCAACAGGTAATTGATTTGTTTTTGCTGTGAAATGTGTTATGTGTGTGCCACGCTGGCTAATGAATTCATGGCTATGTGAAAAGTATGTGAGGTGCTGCCCTCAAACAATCAAATGTAGTGCTTTCGCCGTAAAAAACGTGCAACCGAAATAGAGCTCCTCTCACCAAAACCCCTACCTATTGAACACATTAGTTCCGATTGCCATGAAACTTTACGTATACACTGCTGACATCCAGTGGAAGCAATAGGTACTACATTCAGTGTCCTGTTTTAAAGACTTTTCAATAGGCACTGTCTCTAAGTGAGCCATAAGCCACCAGAATGACATTTCCGGATGGACTTTTCTCTGGTTTTTGCCTGCCTGATGAGTTCTGTTACACTCAGACATTCTGTTAACACTTTTGGAAACCTCAGAGTGTTTCCTATCCAATAGTACTAATTATGTGCATATCCTATTATCTGGACCTGAGTGGCAGGCATTTTACTTTGGGCATGCCAGACTCTCCAAAACCGTCACCTATGCAGCCGCTCCTTAAGATCTGTTATGGCAGGACAAACATTGGAATGCCAGAAAATTCATCTTCATCGTTAGCGGGTAAAGTTATTGTGAAGTTATTGACTGCAGATGACAGAGGACATAAAATGCATGTCCCGGATTCAATATTGTTTCACTATGAGAGTTTATACTGAGTATACAAAACATTAGGAACACCTGCTCTTTCCATGACATAGACTGACCAGGTGAATCCAGAGGGAAAGCTATGATCCTTTTTGACATCACTAGTTAAATCCACTTCAATCGGTGTAGATGAAGGGGAGGAGACAGGTTAAAGAAGGATTTGTAAGCCTTGAGATACTGGATACATGGATTGTGCATGTGTGTCATTCACAGGGTGAATGGGCAAGACAAAAGATTGAAATGCCTTTGAACGGGGTATGGTATTAGGTGCCAAGCACAACGCTTTGTGTCAAGAACTGCAACGCTGCTGGGCTTTTCACACTCAACACTTCCCCATGTGTATCAAGAATGGTCCACCATACAAAGGACATCCAGCCAACTTGACACTTGACACAACTTTTTTCACATTATTCTGGAGTTTAAAAAAGGCTGGCTATCTCCCCAGCCAGGTCGCTCCATATCAATATCCAAGGTGAAATTCGGCGTCCGTCCAGGTAGCCAGGATGTCAGGGGCAACGACGAGCGCTATTACCATCAGGTAGGGTTGCGGTTAGGGCTGTTATGGTGACCGTACTACTGCCACACCGGCGGTCATGAGTCATGACTGCAGTCAAATTCCACATGACCGTTTAGTCACGATAATATAACCTCTTGGGGATTGCTGGGGCGCTAGCGCCCCACTCCCGACACTACCCGGTGAAATGTGAGGCGCCAAATTCAAAATCCAAAAGTTGAATTATTAAACATCCACCAATATACAAGTGTTCCATACTCATCAAAAGCTCTGTTTCTTGGCAATATCACAACGTTGTCAGATTTCAAAAAGGCTTTACGGCGAAAGCACAACATTTGATTGTTTGAGGGTAGCACCTCACATATTTTTCCCATAGCCATGAATCGATTAGCCATCACGACACACACATAACACATTTCATTGCGAAAACTAATCAATTACCTGTTAAAGAACTTCTGCTGAGGTCTTCCTAAATGTCCAACAAAGACAATCCATGGTTCTTTTGTTAGAAAAAGTCATGTATTTTATCCATAAATCTCCATTTGGTTTGCGCGTTATAATCAGAAACTACAGCGTCCACACCTCCATTGAAACGTGACTAGAACTCGTTCATCTTATACCTATAAACTTGTCCAAGAACAATCAAACATAGTTTTAAATGTATCCTTAGGAACTCTTTTACGTATATTTACTATAATAAATCAACCGGAATATAAACTGAGCTCTACAGACGGTAAAAAACACAGTGCGCGCTTCCCGAGAGCGCGCATCCACTCCTATAGAGTTCCAAAGAGGCACTTCCTTATTCCCTCTTCTTCTCTGCTCTAAAGCATCTATACAGAATCAAAACACTTTCTCGAGACTGTTGACATCCAGAGGAAGCGATCGGTACTGCATTCATATGCCCTTTTATGGGCATTTTCATGAGGGAGGGGTTCCAAATGAGGCACTCTGTGAAAACCACTTTCTCCAGGACAGAAATTCCTCGGGGTTTTGCCTGCCATATCCGTTCTGTTTTACTCACAGACAAATGGTAAACAGTTTTGGAAAATTCAGAGTGTTTCCTATCCAATGGTACCAAATATGTGCATATCCTATTTTCTGGGCCTGAATGGGAGGCATCTTACTTTGGGCACGCCAGGCTCTCCAAAACGGTCACCTCGTGTGCTCATCCCTAAGAAGATAACCCAACATTTGTATCAGAATTATAGGTGCATAAATAACTCTAAATTAACTACTTAGGGAGCAGTGGGGCGACACTACCCGACACTACCCGGTGAAATGTAAGGCGCCAAATTCAAAATCCAAAAGTTGAATTATTAAACATTCATCAAAATACAAGTGTTGCATAGTCATCAAAAGCTTTTTTTTCCAATATTTTCCATTAGCATTAATTCATAACCCAACGAGGGTCTCAAAAAACGCATAAAATCGCTAATATAAAATCCCTTACTTTTCGAAGAACTTCTGCTGAGGGCTTCCCAAGTGTCCAACGAAGACAATCCATGTTTCTTTTGTTAGAAAAAGTAATTTATTATATCCATAAATCTTGGTTGGCGCATTATGATCATAAAATCCACCGTTGAGTCGCCCATTGAACCGTGAAGAGAACGCGTTCACATTATACCTATCATTTTTCTCCAAACAAATCAAACATAATTTTTAATGTTTCCTTAGGTATCATTTTATGTATATTTGCTATAATAGTTCAACCGGATTGTAGCCTGAACGATAAGAAAGGAAAATAAAGTTGAACGCGCACTCGGTTGCGCGCCCGCAAAATCTTGTTGACATCTGAGCTCACTTGACCATATTCTATTCCTATCCGTTCTGGTCAGGGCTACCGTTTCCTGGCTTTGGATAGACTGTTAACATCTAGTGGAAGCCATAGGTACTGAAATCTCGGAGCTGCTTACCTTTGCAATCAATAGGGAGAATGTCAAACAGAGCAAAGGTCACAAAAAACTGTAATTCCGGATGGATTTTCCTCTGGTTTTCGCCTGCTACATCCATTCTGTTATACTCACAGACATTATGTTAACACTTTTAAAAACTTCAAAGTGTTTCCTATCCAATAGTACTAATTATGTGCATATCCTATTTTCTGGGCCTGAGTGGGAGGCATTTTACTTTGGGCACGACAGACTCTCCAGAATGGATAGGGACAGGAAGAAGCCAGAGGACCACTTTTGTAAATAAGGTTTGACGCGCGCGAGATTGTGAACGCGCACCACTTTATTTTTCTTTCCTATTGTTCACGTTATCGTCCCGGTTGAAATATTACAGCAAAAATACACAAAAGGATACCTAAGGATACATAAAAAATTATGTTTGATTTGTTTGTAGAAAGTGTATAAGTATAATTTGAACGTGTTCTCTTCAAGGTTCAATGGGTGGATTTTATGATCATAACGCGCCAACCAAACGGAGATTTATGGATATAATAAATGACTTTTTCTAACAAAAGAACCATTGGATGTCTTCGTTGGACACTTGGGAAGCCCTCAGCAGAAGTTCTTCGAAAGGTAAGGATTTTATATTAGCGATTTTATGCGTTTTTTGAGACCCGCTTTGGTTATGGATTTATGCTAATGCATAAAATATGAGAGGGGCTATCCTCAAACAATCAAATGTTGTGCTTTCGCCGTAAAGCCTTTTTGAAATCTGACAACGCTGTGATATTGCCAAGAATCAGAGCTTTTGATGACTATGCATCAATTGTATATTGATGAATGTTTAGTAATTAAACTTTTGGATTTTGAATTTGGCGCCTCACGTGAAATGTGAGCGCCCCACTGCTCCCTAAGTAGTTAACTCAACCATTTGGGATTTGGGATTATTAATAGCATGAACTTAACCGTTGAGCTGCTTCTGTTGTAAACGTAACTCTATCCTTAACTTAATAACCATGGAAATTTGAAGTTTGGAGAAACTTAGAAATTTGACTTTTGGAGAATTGTGGATGAAGTATGAATCTGAAGTCAAATACTTTGTTAGTGTTGTTAGCTGAAGTAGGGCGGGGACCACTCACCTCTAGGCTGGCGTCTTAATAACGCTGAACGTGTGTCACGACTTCAGCCTACGTCGGCTCCTCTCCTAGTTCGGGCGGCGTTGTGCAACTGGGTCCTGGACCTTCTGGTGGTGAGGGTAGGAAAGCTGCAACATCTCGGTGTCATGATGGATCGTGTTGTCCAAACCATGGACCGCTGGGAGAGACAGGAAGTCTCTCCAGCGCCTCGACCAGCGCAACCAGGGTTACCTCTACCCGTCCTTCCTGGATCCAGTCCCAGTGGGATGCGTCTCTCCCTTCCCAGGGAGTATGATGGGACGACAGCACGGTGCCACGGGTTCCTATTACAGCTGGACCTATACCTGGCCACCGTTCACCCAGCTCCTTCAGGAAGGGAGAGGGTGTCCGCCCTCGTCTCATGCCTCTCGGGGAGAGCTCTGGCGTGGGCAAACGCCATGTGGGTAGAAGGAGACGCGGCTTTTCCACTTGAGGCAGGGGATGAGGAGCGCCCAGGAGTTCGCCCTGGAATTCCGGACCTTGGCCGCCGGAGCAGGATGGAACGACAGGGCCCTTATCGACCACTACCGATGCAGCCTGCGCGAGGACGTCTGACGGGAGTTGGCCTGCAGGGATGCCACCATCACTTTTGACCAACTGGTGGATCTGTCCATCCGGTTGGATAACCTGCTGGTCACTCGCGGATGTCCAGAGAGGGCTCTGTTGGTTCTATCTTCCAGCACTCCCGCTCCGGTACCCATGGAGCTGGGAGGGGCAGCACGTAGGGAGGCTGGAGGAGAAACTTTCACGTGCACCATCTGTGGCCGCAGAGGGCACACTGCCGGTCGGTGCCGGGTTTGTTCCTCTCACCCCAGGTGAGTCTGCACCACTCTCATCCAAAGACCTCTGTTGTCCAACTGTGGTTAAAACCTTCCCGGTACACACTCTGGATAGTCGGCCATTAGGGTCCGGGCTAATCAGGGAGGCCACCATCTCCCTGGCCATGGTGACACGGGGGAGTCACGAGGAGAGAATCAGTCTCTTCCTCATTGATTCTCCTGAGTTTCCCGTGGTACTCGGCCTTCCCTGGTTAGCTCATCATGAACCCACCATTTCATGGCAAAAGAGGGCTCTCACGGGGTGGTCGCGAGAGTGTTCGGGGAGGTGTGTAGGAGTTTCCGTGGGTGCTACCACAGTGGAAAGTCCAGACCAGGTCTCTACCGTGCACATCCCCCCAGAGTATGCCGATTTGGCTATCGCCTTCTGTAAAAAGAAGGAGACTCAATTACCACCCCATCGACGGGGGGATTGTGCGATAAATCTCCTGGTAGACGCTGCAATTCCCAGGAGTCACGTGTATCCCCTGTCGCAAGAGGAGACGGCGGCTATGGAGACATATGTCTCCGAATCTCTGCGGCAGGGGTATATTCGGTCATCCACTTCACCCACCTCCTCGAGTTTCTTTTTTGTGAAGAAGAAGGATGGAGGTCTGCGCCCGTGCATTGGCTATCGAGGTCTCAATCAAATCACGGTGAGGTACAGTTACCCGCTACCTCTTGCACGGGGCGCGTCAATGCACGGGGCGCGCTTCTTCACTAAACTGGATCTCAGGAGTGCGTACAACCTGGTGCGTATCCGGGAAGGAGACGAGTGGAAGACGGCATTTAGTACCGCCTCAGGGCATTATGAATACCTCGTCATGCCGTACGGGTTGATGAATGCTCCATCAGTCTTCCAATCCTTTGTAGACAAGATTTTCAGGGACCTGCAGGGGCAGGGTGTAGTGGTGTATATCGATGACATTCTGATACACTCCGCTACATGCGCTGAGCATGTGTTCTTGGTGCGCAGGGTACTTGGACGACTGGTGGAGCATGACCTGTACGTCAAGGCTGAGAAATGCCTGTTCTTTCAGCAGGCCGTTTCCTTCCTAGGGTATTGCATTTCCACATCAGGGGTGGAGATGGAGAGTGACCGCATTTCAGCCGTGCGTAATTGGCCGACTCCTACCATGGTAAAGGAGGTGCAGCGGGTTTTTTTACTACCGGAGATTTATCCGGGGTTTTGGCCAGGTGGCTGCTCCCATTACCTCACTACTGAAGGGGGTCCTGTGCGTCTGCAGTGGTCGGTTGAGACGGACAGGGCTTTTGGGCAACTAAGAACTTTACCTCGGCTCCCGTGCTGGCCCATCCGGATCCCTCTTTGGCGTTCATAGTGGAGGTGGACGCGTCTGAGGCTGGGATAGGAGCCGTGTCTCCCGTCTTCCACAGGCTTGTGTGCCAGCATTTGAGTTTATTAGCAAGTGCATCGGTGATGTTGTACCCACGGTGACTATTAAAACCTTCCTTTTAATCATGACAAGGCGACCGGAAACAAGACCGAATACAACCAGTGTAGCTATTCCCTCCGCAAGGCAAACAAACAAGCTAAGCATCAGTATAGAGACAAAGTAGAGTCACAATTCAACGGCTCAGACACGAGACATATATGGCAGGGTCTACAGTCAAACATGGATTACAAAAAGAAAACCAGCCCCTTTGTGGACAACGATGTCTTGCTCCCAGATGAACTAAACAACTTCTTTGCTTGCTTTGAGGACAATACAGTGCCACTGACACGGCCCACTACCAAAACCAGCGGGCTCTCCTTCACTGCAGCCAAGGTGAGTAAAACATGTAAATGTGTTAACCCTCGCAAGGCTGCCGGCCCAGACGGCATCCCTAGCCGTGTCCTCAGAGCATGCGCAGACCAGCTGGCTGGTTTGTTTACGGACATATTCAATCAATCCCTATCCCAGTCTGCTGTTCCCACATGCTTTAAGGGGGCCACCATTATTCCTGTTCCCAAGAAAGCTAAGGTGACTGAGCTAAACGACTATCGCCCCGTAGCACTCACTTCCATCACCATGAAGTGCTTTGAGAGACTAGTCAAGGATCATATCACCTCCACCCTACCTGACACCCTAGACCCACTCCAATTTGCTTACCGCCACAATAGGTCCACGGACGACGCAATCGCAATCACACTGTACACTGCCCTAACCCATCTGGACAAGAGGAATACCTATGTAAGAAGGCTTTTCATCGATTACAGCTCAGAATTTAACACCATAGTACCCTCCAAACTCGTCATTATGCTCGAGACCCTGGGTCTCGACCCCGCCCTGTGCAACTGGGTCCTGGACTTTCTGCCGCCCCCAGGTGGTGAGGGTGCGTTCTCAGCCCTCTCCTGTACTCCCTGTTCACCCATGACTGCGTGGCCATGCGCACCTCCAACTCAATCATCAAGTTTGCAGACGACACTACAGTGGTAGGCTTGATTACCAACAACGACAAGACGGCCTACAGGGAGGAGGTGAGGGCCCTCGGAGTGTGGTGTCAGGAAAATAACCTCTCACTCAACGTCAACAAAACAAAGGAGATGATTGTGGACTTCTGGAAACAGCAGAGGGAGCACCCACCTATCCACATCGACGGGACAGTAGTGGAGAAGGTGGAAAGTTCCTCTGCGTACACATCACGGACAAACTGAAATGGTCCACCCACACAGACAGCGTGGTGAATAAGGCGCAGCAGCGCCTCTTCAACCTCAGGAGGCTGAAAAAATTTGGCTTGTCACCAAAAACACTCACAAACTTTTACAGATGCACAATCGAGAGCATCCTGTCGGGCTGTATCACCGCCTGGTATGGCAACTGCTCCACCCACAACCGCAAGACTCTCCAGAGGTTGGTGCGGTCTGCACAATGCATCACCGGGGGCAAACTACCTGCCCTCCAGGACAACTACACCACCCGAGCCACTGCCTGTTCACCCCATTATCATCCAGAAGGTGAGGTCAGTACAGGTGCATCAAAGCTGGGACTGAGAGACTGAAAAACAGCTTCTATCTCAAGGCCATCAGACTGGTAAACAGCCATCACTAACATTGAGTGGCTGCTGCCAACATACTGACTCAAACCTCTAGCCACTTTAATAATAAAAAATTTGATGTAATAAATGTATCACTAGTCACTTTAAACAATGCCACTTTATATAATGTCTACATAATCTACATTACTCATCTCATATGTATATACTGTACTCTATACCATCTACTGCATCTTGCCTATGCCGTTCAGCCATCGCTCATCCACATACTTATATGTACATATTCTTATTCATTCCTTTACACTTGTGTGTATAAGGTAGTTGTTGTGAAATTTTTAGATTACTTGTTAGATATTACTGCACGGTCGGAACCAGAAGCACAAGCATTTCGCTACACTCGCATTACCATCTGCTAACCATGTGTATGTGACCAATACAATTTGATTTGATTTGATCTCTCTTGCATGACAAGCACATAGAATTACTAGCTTTCAAGAACTGAGAGCCTAGAGCATGAAAATCACTTCTCAGGAGACAGGGTCCTCTTGCTTCTGGAAAGAAGACCCGAATGTCTTCAAGAGCACATGTCAATATCAATGGCCACATCCCGGCGTTGGCCAAGTTACTGTCTCTCGGACGACTCATACAGCACTGTGATAAACACATCGAGAGGATCATGCTCCTTGTACAGTTTCCAGGAACCATCTCCAGTCATTACATGAGCTTTCCTTGTCCAAAGGCCAAAGGCCTTGTTCCAAAATGTGACACTGACATGTGTTCTGGAAGACGGTCAGGTTAGATGCCATGCAATGGAGAGTTCACACTTTTGACATCCAAGAGCAGATCCAAGTTGATTTGTGATTTAATTTTCTTTTGTTAATTTTTTTTCTTTGTGTTTGATTAATTCACAGGCCAGTGTTCCTAGTTTTAGCCAGCCTTTTTTTGTGGTTTACCCCCTCCGCCCTTTTAAACGGTGTGCTTTTCTGTTCTGTTTGTTGAACTTGTGTGTTATTAGAAATGTGCTTCATTTTGCGATCGTTTTCACTGGGCACAATGGTATTACTCACCCTACTGGCAAATTCTATGTTTGTTTTTTCTAAATTCACTTCTCTCTAATGACTTCTCTGATCGTGTCATTAAACTGTTTTATATCTGTTTATGCAATAATGTTTTGTTCTGTTCTGGTCCCCCAGGGGCCAATCAGGGAAGACTACATCTCTGACTGAAGCACTGTTGGCCATTCTAGGGCCCACATCCCACAGTCAGCAATACCGAGTATTGCTCAATGACTACCAAATGATGTCTTCATGGACCAATACATCATTCCTTACTATGAGCTAGTCATACTTTGATCAGGGTGTTTTGAAGTGTTCACTAGTTCCACTAGCTTGATCCATCTCTAAACTAGATGGATTAACCAACATATGTGTGGGGTTTGACCACTACATGTTGTTTGTGTTAGGAATGTGTAAACTTACACAGCAAGTTGCATAGCATATACTTGATGGCACAGGAGGTTGGTGGCACTTTAATTGGGGAGGACTGGCTCGTGGTAATGGCTGGAGCGGAATCATTGGAATGGAATCAATTGTTTCCACGTGTTTATTGCTATTCCATTCTCTCTGTTCCAGCCATAATTATGAGCTGTCCACCCCTCAGCTGCCTCCACTGCAGTTGAAGGTGTATACAGTTTACACTTCTGATGAATATACTCATTTTGTGAACTTCTTAGGGAGCGGCAGGTGAGGTGACGGTTTTGGAGAGTCTGGTGTGCCCAAAGCAAAATGCCTGCCACTCAGGCTCAGAAAATAGGATATGCACATAATTACTACTATTGGATAGGAAACACTCTGAGGTTTCTAAAAGTGTTAACATAATGTCTGTGAGTATAACAGAACTCATTTAGCAGGCAAAAAACAGAGAAAAAAACATTTGGAAATTAGTTTCTGGTGACCTTTGGCTCTGTTAGACACACTCCCTATTGAATCCATTTGTTACCAGGACTGAGACTGCAGTACCTATGGCTTCCACTAGATGTCAGCAGTCTATATACAAAGACTCAGAGAGATTGGAGTAAACACAACGAATAGGTACAGGAAATGGCATGGGGACCTGAAATGTCAACAAGTTTTCTCGGGCGCGAGTCTGGCTGGAGTGCCCCACTTTATTTTACTTATATAAGGTATAGGTGACCATCCGAGTGAAATATTATTGCTAATATTCATAAAAGGATAGCTAAGGATGCATTTTAACTGGTATTTGATTTGTTTAGGAAAAGTTTATAGGTATATTTGAATGCGTTCTCTTCACGTTTCAATGGGCGATTCGACGTTGGATTTTCTGAACATAATGCACCAACCAAACGGAGATTTATGGATATAATAAATGACTTTTTCTAACAAAAGAACCATTGGATGTCTTCGTTGGACACTTGGGAAGCCCTCAGCAGAAGTTCTTCAAAAGGTAAGGGATTTGTTTTTGCTGTGAAATGTGTTTTGTGTGAACCGCGATGGTTTATGAATTTATGCTAATTGAACCCTGTAGCTAAGGAACCCTGACCTGTTCACCAGACATGCTACCTGTCCCAGACCTGCTGTTTTCAACTCTCTTGAGATAGCAGGAGCGGTAGAGATTCTCTGAATGATCGGCTATGAAAAGCCAACTGACATTTACTCCTGAGGTGCTGACCTGTTGCACCCTCGACAACCACTGTGTTATTATTATTTGACCCTGCTGGTCATCTATGAACATTTAAAAATCTTGGCCATGTTCTGTTATAATCTGCACCCGGCACAGCCAGAAGAGGACTGGCCACCCCTCACAGCCTGGTTCCTCTCTAGGTTTTTTCCTAGGTTCTGGCCTTTCTAGGGAGTTTTTACTAACCACCAAGCTTTTACACCTGCATTGCTTGCTGTTTGGGGTTTTAGGCTGGGCTGTTTCTGTACAGCACTTTGTGACATTAGCTGATGTAAGAAGGGCTTTATAAATACATTTGATTTGATTTGATCTCTTTAATGGTTGATCTGAACGTTCTGTCCTAACAACAGCAGTCAAGGACCCAAGCTAACTGGCTAACTTTGGCTATCTACTTCCAGACACAAATGAAACTGTTGACATCCAGTGGAAGCAATAGGTACTGCAAATCTTATTCCTATGTATGTCTGTTTTAAATAGGGACGGGTTCAACACTTTTTCCAGGACAGAGATTCCTCGGGTTTTCGCCTGTTATATCAGTTCTGTTATACTCACAGACAATATTTTAACACTCTTAGAAACTTCAGAGTGTTTCCTATCCAATAGTACTAATCATGTGCATATCCTATTTTCTGGGCCTGAGTGGGAGGCATTTTTCTTGGCAATATCACAGCATTGTCAGATTTCAAAAAGGCTTCACGGCGAAAGCACAACATTTGATTGTTTGAGGGTAGCACCTCTAATATTTACGCATTAGCATATATCCATAACCCAACACGGGTCTCACAAAACGCATAAAATCGCTAATATAAAATCGCTTACCTTTGATGAACTTCTGCTGAGGGCTTCCCAAGTGTCCAACGAAGACAATCCATGCTTCTTTTGTTATATCCATAAATCTCAGTTTGGTTGGCGCGTTATGATCATAAAATCCACCGTTGAGTCGCCCATTGAACCGTGAAGAGAACACGTTCAAATTATACCTATACACTTTCTACAAACAAATCAAACATCATTTTTAATGTATCCTTAGGTATCCTTTTGTGTATATTTGCTGTAATATTTCAACCGGACAATAATGTGAACGATAGGAAAGAAAAATTAAGTGGTGTGCGTTCACAATCTCGCGCGCGTCAAACCTTGTTTACAAAAGTGGTCGCCTGACAATTTCCTGTTCCTATCTGTTCTGGTAACTCCTAGAATTCCCAGACTTTGTATATAGACTGTTGACATCTAGTGGAAGCCATAGGTACTGCAGTCTCAGTCCTACATAAAGTTGTATGCAATAAACACAATAGAGAAGATGCTCATTTACAAAAAAAACTGCAAATACGGAAGGATTGTCCTCGGGTTTTCGCCTGCTATATCAATTCTGTTATACTCACATACATTATTTTAACACTCTTAGAAACTTCAGAGTGTTTCCTATCCAATAGTACTAATTATGTGCATATCCTATTTTCTGGGCCTGAGTGGCATGCATTTTACTTTGGGCACGCCAGACTCTCCAAAACCGTAACCTATGCAGCCGCCCCCTAAGTTAAGAGGGTGTGAACGGTGCTGAATGGGTGTAGACAAAGAAGAGCTCTCCAGTAGGTACAAAATATTCAAAGTCCACTTTCTCAAAAGTGAGTTTACAATTTTATGAACTTTCAAAAGCAGAATTACTTTCACGTTGTTCCTCAACTGTAGTGTACGATATACCATTTTCTAGCTCTGAGTCTCTACTTTTATCCAATGTAAAATAAACAATTTCAAATGTTAATACATAAGACCGAATCGAGCAGGTCGGTCACATTTTGTTAAGTTACGTCCTTATTCGGAAATTGACTAAATGTTTTTTTTTCCCACATCAATCTACACACAATACTCAATAATGATAAAGCAACTCAGTACTTTGTTGAAGCAGCTTTGCCAGTGATTACAGCAACGAGTCTTGCAACGAGTATGATGCTACAAGCTTGGCACACCTGTATTTGTAAAGTTTCTCCCATTCTTCTCTGCAGTTCCTCTCAAGCTCTGTCAGGAAGGATGGGGAGCATCGCTGCACAGCTATTTTCAGGTCTCTCCAGAGAAGTTCAATCGAGTTCAAGTCCGGGCTCTGGCTGGGCCACTCAAGGACATTCAGAGACTTGTCCCGAAGCCACTCCTGCATTGTCTTGGCTGTGTACTTAGGGTTGTTGTCCTGTTGGAAGGTGAACCTTCACCCCAGTCTGAGTTCTTTAGCGCTTTTCATCAAGGATCTCTCTGTACTTTGGTCCGTTCATCTTTGCCTCGATCCTGACTAGTCTCCCAGTCCCTGCCGCTGAAAAACATCCCCACAGCATGAAACTCCCACCACCGTGCTTTACTGTAGGGATGGTGCCAGGTTTCCTCCAGACGTATTGCTTGGCATTCAGGCCAAAGAGTTGAATCTTGGTTTCATCAGACCAGAGAATCTTGTTTCTCATGGTCTGAGAGTCTTTAGGTGCCTTTTGGCAAACTCTAAGTGGGCTGTCATGTGCCTTTTACTGAGGAGTGGCTTCTGTCTGGCCACTCTACCTTAAAGGCCTGACTGGTGGAGTACTGCAGAGATGGTTGTCCTTCTGGAAGTTTCTCCCATCTCCACAGAGGAACTCTAGAGCTCTGTCAGAGTGACCATCGGGTTCTTGTTCACCTCCCTGACCAAGGCCCTTCTCCCCTGCTCAGTTTGGCCGGGCGGCCAGCTCTAGGAAGAGTCTTGGGGGTTCCAAACTTCTTCCGTTTAAGAATGATGGAGGCCACTGTGTTCTTGGGGACCTTCAATGCTGCAGACATTTTTTGGTACCCTTCCCCAGATCTCTGCCTCAACACAATCCTGTCTAAGAGCTCTACGGACAATTCATTTGAGCTCATGGCATGGTTGACACGCACTGTCAACTGTGGGACCTAATATAGACAGGTGTGTGCCTTTCCAAATCAAGTCCAATCAATTGATTTTACCACAGGTGGACTCCAATCAAGCTGTAGAAACATATCAAGGATGATCAATGGAAACAGGATGCATCTGAGCTCAACTTTGAGTCTCATAGCAAAGGGTCTGAATACTTATGTAAATATTTCTGTTTTCTATTTTTAATACATTTGCAAAAACGTCTAAAAACCTGTTTTCTCTTTGTCATTATTGTGCACTGTGTGTAGATTGCTCAGGGGTTTTATTTATTTAATACATTTTAGAAGAAGGCTGTAACGTAAAAAAAATTGGAAAAAGTAAAGGAGTCTGGATACTTTCCGAAGACAGTGTATTTAGTATCGTGGTGATCAGACCAATATACTCACCTGTTTATCAATGAATCTCTTTTCTGATCCGAGGACCATGTGGTCTAACTGATCAGAGGACCATGTGGTCTACCTGATCCAAGGACCATGTGGTCTACCTGATCCGAGGACCATGTTGTCTACATGATTTGAGGACCATGTGGTCTAACTGATCCGAGGACCATGTGGTCTAACTGATCCGAGGACCATGTGGTCTACCTGATCCGAGGACCAAGTGGTCTACCTGATCCGAGGACCATGTTGTCTACATGATTTGAGGACCATGTGGTATAACTGATCCGAGGACTATGTGGTCTACCTGATCCGAGGACCATGTGGTCTACCTGATCCGAGGACCATGTGGTCTACCTGATCCGAGGGCCATGTGGTCTAACTGATCCGAGGACCATGTGATCTACCTGATCCGAGGACCATGTGGTCTAACTGATCCGAGGACCATGTGGTCTAACTGATCCGAGGACCATGTGGTCTACATGATCCGAGGACCATGTGGTCTACCTGTGTGTGCACTAGTGACTCAGAGTAAATGCTCATTGGAAATACCCGAGAGAACACCAAAACCTTTGCACATAAATAACCACACCTTCCAACCAAAGGGTGACTATGGGTGACTACATGCAGCATTGAATTATTTGCTTTTAGGCCGAGTAACTTCATCGATGAGAAAACATATGTAGTTAAATAATTTAATTAAACTGGTTTAAAAGAGAGTCAATTTAGACCACGAAACCACCCTGAGTAATACTTCAAGCATTTGTTTTTTGTGACTCATGGGGTGGCCAGTCTTTGATTGTCACCTGATGTAAATCAATGGAGATAGGAGACCCCACAGTAAGACCCCAGAAGTCTTTGAAGAATATGAAGACTACAGGAGTGGTTGAGCAGAGGCATATCTAGACCTTCTTGGGAAGGGGTGGGGACTGTTGAGTACATTAGCCATTAACTACTTAGCGCCCCACTCCCGACACTACCTGGTGAAATGCAAGGCGCCAAATTCAAAATCCAAAAGTTGAATTATTAAACATTCATCAATATACAAGTGTTGCATAGTCATCAAAAGCTCTGCTTCTTGGTAATATCACAGTGTTGTCAGATTTCAAAAAGGCTTTACGGCGAATGCACTACATTTGATTGTTTGATGGTAGCACCTCCAATATTTTTCATTAGCATAAATTCATAAACCATCGCGGTTCACACAAAACACATTTCACAGCAAAAACAAATCACTTACCTTTTGAAGAACTTCTGCTGAGGGCTTCCCAAGTGTCCAACGGAGACATCCAATGGTTCTTTTGTTAGAAAAAGTCATTTATTATATCCATAAATCTCCGTTTGGTTGGCGCATTATGTTCATAAAATACAGCGTCCACTCGCCCATTGAACCGTGAAGAGAACTCGTTCAACCTATACCTATACACTTGTCCAAGAACAATCAAACATCATTGATAATGTATCGAAATTCTTCTTCTATTACCATCCAGAGCATTCTAACATCATTAAACACTGTCTAGAGACTGTTGACATCCAGTGGAAGCAATAGGTACTGCAATCTTACTCCCATATATGGCTGTTTTCAATAGGGAGGGGTTCAAAATGAGGCAATGTGTCAAAAACACTTTTTCCAGGACAGAAATTCCTCGGGTTTTCGCCTGCTATATCCGTTCTGTTATACTCACAGACAATATTTTAACACTCTTAGAAACGTCAGAGTGTTTCCTATCCAATAGGCTAATTATGTGCATATCCTATTTTCTGGGCCTGAGTGGGAGGCATTTTACTTTGGGCACGCCAGACTCTCCAAAACCGTCACCTCGGGAGCCGCTTCCTAAGAAGTTAAGTGAAAGTGACATGGAGGGTATTGGGATTATGATATGGAAGTGAATGGACAGTCATCAATATCTTCTATCAAAGCGGCAATCAGCAGGTGAAACAATAACAAAGAAATCTCCCCACCTCTGTTTTGGTAAGAAGCTGAGGGATAGGGCTGGAGAAATGTAAACTCTCTCAAATTCATAGACAGAGCTATGGATGCAAGGACTGACCATCCACGATGTCAAAATTATAGTTTTAACCAAATATCTGTCTGTGCTGGACCTCTCTGAGCTGGATCTGTCTGAGCTGGATCTGTCTGAGCTGGACCTCTCTGAGCTGGATCTGTCTGAGCTGGACCTCTCTGAGCTGGTTCTGTCTGAGCTGGACCTCTCTGAGCTGGATCTGTCTGAGCTGACTTACAGTGAGGGAAAAAAGTATTTGATCCGCTGCTGATTTTGTACGTTTGCCCACTGACAAAGAAATGATCAGTCTATAATTTTAATGGTAGGTTTATTTTGAACAGTGAGAGACAGAATAACAAAAAAATCCAGAAAAACGCATAAATAAAGCCTAATTTTGTGCCATTTTAGCAATTGAACTTGGATTTGCAAGATCATGAACCGGCCGCCTACCTCTCATTGGTCAGCCGCAAAGCTGGGCACAGTGCGCAGGTTTATTTATATATTTTTTAAATGTAACATTTACTTAACTTGGCAAGTCAGTTAAGAACAAATTCTTATTTACAATGACGGCCTACCCCGGCCAAACCCTAACCCGGATGACGCTGGGACAATTGTGCACCGCCCTATAGGACTCCCAATCACGGCCAGTTGTGATACAGCTTGATTAGGCTATGGAGGCCGTGTCTACACTTGACACTTCTGCTATCAGAATACGAAGATGCATTGAAAATAAGGGTTTAGGCGCACAGAAGTCACATTGTGGTCGGATTATGTTCAGATCTGTCTGACTACTTCAGAAGGTGGTCAGTGATGCATTGTGTGCAGATTTCTCTTCAGTCTGGCAGCAATCAGGCTACTGAAAGTATACAATGGGCGACATCATCAGCACTCTACCCACGTCTCCAGAAAACCTCTTTTTTTCATTTAACATTAGAGGAAATACATTCATAGCATGTGAGGAACGTGTTTGTTGGATTGATAAATCCTAGCCAGCAAGTTTATTTAGCAAAAAAAAAAGGATTGGCATATCTTAAACATTTGAATCGGTGAATTGTTGCGTCCCTAGTCGTTACAGTGCTCAGATGCCATTCTAAAGTATAGTGTTCTCTTGTCAAGTGCATGCCTATTACTGTAGACTTCATAACAAAATCTCTCATTCTCTTATTTGGGGGTCTCCATCAATGTATAATTGATGATGCTAATATATAATCACTCATGCTACTCCTCCAAGATGCCCCTGAGTTAGTTTCACACACAATGTATTTTGTCAACTAAAGTCGTTTTTGTACAGTGTAAAAAAAACACACACATCTCTCTCTCTCTCTCTCTTATTTCATGTAATACCAAGTCTGAAAATAGAGGACCATGATTTACTCTGCCACGTTTCTACGCTAACTCAAGCGACTAAGGGCCCTGTTAGATGCTAACGCTAGCTTGCCAGCTGAAGTTCTTCTGGTAAAGTGAGCTGGCTGGTGATTTATGACCCGTGAGCCCAATGTTAGAGAAGCACATAGAGACTCATCCACCCATCCAGAAGACTAATTCACTCAGCCAGAAGACTCATACACCCAGGCAGAAGACTCATCCACCCAGGCAGAAGACTCGTCCACCCAGGCAGAAGACTCGTTCACCCAGGCAGAAGACTCGTTCACCCAGGAAGAAGACTCATCCAGCCAGGCAAAAGACTCATCCACCCAGGCAAAAGACTCATTCACCCAGGCAGAAGACTCATCCACCCAGGCAGAAAACTCGTGCACCCAGGCAGAAGACTCATCCACCCAGGCAGAAGACTCATCCACCCAGGCAAAAGACTCATTCACCCAGGCAAAGGACTCATCCACCCAGGCAGAAGACTCATTCACCCAGGCAGAAGACTTGTTCACCCAGGCAGAAGAATCGTCCACCCTGCAGGTGTTCTGGTGGAGGATGGGGGTGGGGGCTGAGGACAGCTTATTAGCCCAACAGGCATCAGGTCAATTGACACCTGATTGATGATGACTATGGTGTCAATGTCCATGCTATACACTTTCATGATGGAATATGAGGAGACCTTGAAGTAAGTTATGTCAGTGTTCCTACAAAAACATACACCCACCCTTTACTATACAACATAGCAGATGGCTGCGAAGCAATCTACTACTAAACTACTTGCAATCTCTCACAATGCATGTAATCAACGTGATGGTTCACTAACTGAGTCATCGGCAGACTTTTTATGCTGTCAACACAGATAAACCAAAAAAGGTGTCTTTGATT
Source organism: Hucho hucho (assembly GCA_003317085.1). Lineage (NCBI taxonomy): Eukaryota > Metazoa > Chordata > Actinopteri > Salmoniformes > Salmonidae > Hucho > Hucho hucho. The sequence continues at coordinate 29,463 of QNTS01002990.1, forward strand.
TAAAATAAGTATAAAATAAATTAATTTTGATCACATCCCCAATCACCAGGGGCCTCATTTATCAACCGTGCGTAAATGCCTTACTAAATTGTGGTGTGCGTGGAGATTCTAAGATTTGCGTGAGACACAAATATTAAACATATAAGCATGTTTTTATTGATAAATCAGAACCATATTATATGGAAAACGCCCCTCCATTCACCTTTTATTGTCAAATTAAGGCCCTCATTTTCTGTATGATTTGGAAATGTTGGAACTGGGCCATGTAAAAAAGTGGGGTATCATATTTGATCGCATTTCTGTAGAGGTGGGGCAGAATGTTTGAATCTTTTGCCGTGACTTTTTCAAACAAAAAATGAATGCCGCCTCTAGTGAGTGACAAACATTGGCCGTGCATTCTGCAAGACTGATGGTCTACTGAATTATTTAAAAGTAAATGCTGCTACAGACAACACTTCTATGCAAAAGACGAATTGTTGTAAAACATTTTGTTCATCAATACATGATTGTTTCTATCGCCTGTCTTGGTATAGGCTCTGAGATTAAATAGGCTATTATGTCGCACAGCAATAAAATAGTCTACCCATGCTTTCATAGGCTACCAGTCTATTTACTTTCAAGTCTGGTTGGCTATTGAATGATGGATAAATGGTAGCCAGTTATTTGTTGTGAAGTGTGAATAAAGGAGAAAAGGAGAAACATGCCCTGCAATATGATTATGATATATATATATATATATATATACACACACACACATATATGCTGCTATACAATCTTTCAGATGAACATTTTCCACATATTTTTGCCAAGTGGCTTTTCCCCCCACACATTTATTTTTGAAAAATAAAATCACAGGTCAATACAGCACTTCCAGCTACATGCACTTATACACTTCAAAATCATTTTAGTAACTTTGCCCCAGCAGCCTTTATCTGCAGGGCACTCCCACATGTGCCTACCTGATTTAGGGGACACAATCAATAGTTGGGAGTTGGGGCCAATTTCATCATAAAATTTTGCTTTGGTGTTAAATACAGTCTGTGAATAAATTTAAAAAGTAATAAATTATGGTTCAGATTACGGGATGCCAAGGTCATATTTTTCCATTTTATGTTCCAGTTGATGGGTTGTTCAGTTTCAATTAGATCTGTGGACCATACTTGTTTCATGGCTAGTTCAGAAGATGAGCTTTCCAAAAGATGTTTATATATTAATCCTTTCAGGAGACCAATCCTTTCAGGAGCCCAGACAATTTATTTATGAATCCCATCATAGGATGGTTCGGTAGTTGGGTTTTCCAAGGGACTCAACAGGCAAGCTATGCTGATCTAAATTGTAATTATAGAAAAAATGAGTTTTCTGGTAATGTGTGTGTATCTTTCAAATATTGGAATGTTCTCGTTAAGGGACCGGACTCCACATGTGGACCATTGGGGGGGGGGGGGGTGCAAAAGGCCACCCTCAGGTTGCAAGTTATTATTGTAAAATACTGAGGTATGTCATGCCATTTTGATTCCAAATGTTTTTTTGTTTTTTTTAAATATTTTTTTCACCAAATATAAATTGCATCAGCACCAAAATAGGACCAAAGTGTAGTTTACGTTGTTTAAGGGATATGTCAGTGAAGACCACATCTTCCAGGCCAATAAAATACATAATATTTATCTCTATACTCAGGCAGGTGGCAGAATAATCAAATCTAAACCACTTTAGGATGGGGTGAAATGCTAGTGCCTGGAATTAGAATTGAATGTTTGGTATGGATAATCCTCCTAAGTCTTTTTCTCTTTGTAAATGTGTTCATTTTATCCATGATTTTTTACTTGCCATATACACTTTGAAAGCGCACTATGAATTTATCCCAATAGCCAGAAGGGGGAGACAAGCGAAGTGTTGAACCACAGAAATTAATATTGACATTAGATATTCTGCCGGTTAAAGCAATTGGGATATTATTCCATCTACTGAGGTCGGATTGAATAGATTTGAGCATCCTGTTAAAGTTTCTGGCAATGGTTTTATCTAAGGAAGGCAATATATGTACTCCCAAATATTTAAAATGGGAAACGATTGGGATTCCATAAGCAGAGATGGAGTCCTCCATCGGGGTCTTGAAAGCCTATTCATAGTGTGCTTTCAAAGTGTATATGGCAAGTAGGGCTGATTTGGTTAGATAAATTCATCTTAATCTCAAACTATAAAATGTATCTATGGTATTCAATGCATTTGTAAGCGATTGAGATACATTGTCTACATATAGTAAAATATTGTCTGTGTATAATGAGATGAAGTGATCATTCGATTTTAGGAACATTTGTGTTATTTCCCTCGATTGACGAATTGCCTGGGCCATGGGTTCCATGGAAAATAAAAATAGCAAAGGCGCAATTGGATCACCTTGTCTGCTGCCTCTAGTGATTCTGAACAGAGCAAAGCAGATATTGCCTGTTATAACTATGGCTGGAATGGCATATATACTGAGCAAAAATATAATTGCAACATTCAACAATTTCAAAGATTTTAATGGGTTACAGTTCATATAAGGAAATCAGTCTACTGAAATTAATTAATTATGCCCCAATCTATGGATTTCAAATGACTGGCTAATGTAAATAATTTAGAACTAGGAATTTAAGCATTTAGAAAATTATTGATAGTATGACCATCTGTAGAGCATCTAGAGATGGACTATCCAGACTATCCAAATAAAGTATGACCTATTATTTTAAAATGACATCCTGCAATATACTTTTACATACTTTAATAATTGCAAAGTGATGGAGTTGAGATAATAATCTGCTTTGACAAACATTTTCAAACAAACTTATTAGAATCATGTGATAACTAAAGTACTGAACAGTCTATATAGGCCCATTTAAAATCAGACGCTGTGAATGTACCTATTAAAGCTTCAAAAATATACTCGGAATGTGGCTTGTGGAGCCAGCTAAGGCAATTCTCACATGAAAGAGAACTTAAGCACATGAAAGAAATTAAGCGTTTTAATGAGAGTGCTTCTATTCTCTTATCAGCAGCCTTGCTTAAACATACCCTAAGTTTGCATATCCTCCCATGGCTATTCCTTCCTTCCTTCCTTCCTGTGATGACTTCTCCCTCTCAGCAGCACCCATCCACTCCTCACAACCCCACCCATCACCTCCTCACAACCCCACCCACCCCTCCCCTCCTCTCAACCCCACCCATCACCTCCTCGCAACCCCACCCATCCCCTCCTCACAACCCCACCCATCACCCCCCTACAACCCATTCCCTCCTCACAACCTCCACCCATCCCATCCCCACTGTGCCTTTGTTCTGACAAATGACGTAATGCTGGAACCATATCTGTGGAACCGGTGTGATACAAGTCCCAACACAGGGCTGCCAGAAGTCTGTTCAGGCATGATATCAAGATAAATAGACATGTTCTAACAGAGACGCACAGCCGAGAGAGAGAGAGAGAGAGAGAGAGAGAGTGAGAGAGAGAGAGAGAGAGAGAGAGAGAGAGAGAGAGAGAGAGAGAGACACTGACAGCACAAGGGACTACAATGTATAAATTATGATGATAATGACAATGATGGGGGAAATGTAATAACCTCTTGATTAGCCCAAGTGCTGTAATTTAAATACACGAAAAGGAATCGTAAACATCCTTCAGCCTACCATGAAATACAAGAGACAAGACAGGCGGCGCAAGAGGAGCATCTTAAACACTTGTGGAAGTTATTGAAGATGCTGGCTACTGGTATAAATATAAAGGAAACTGGGTTGAAAAGTCCAATGCCTTTTTGATACAGTAATGATTGGCAAGGCTTTTTAATGCCGTCCACACACGGTGTAACGCAACTTCCTCGCCAGTCCCAGACTTGTAACTTCACTGTCTCGCTATTTAAAACTCACCTAACCTAGGCAGACTGCCACTCCAGTGGCCCGCACCCTCCACCCCCACGTCCCACAAGGCTTCTCACTTGGACCCATAAATGCCTGGTAAAACATGCATTGCAGTTCCTCTTGAACGGAGTGCACAGTTGCCGCCTCCAAGTTGTAGGTATTTTTTCTGAGGCTGCTTATAACATTTTGTAAAATCTTTGCTGTGGTTTATTTGCTGTGGTTTCTCCCAAATGAATTAGTGTGTGTCTGTGTGTATTTGTTTGTATGTGTGTGTCGAGCTTGCAAAAGGCTGGTCCGGCCTCGTCGTGACTTATGGATATGTGTGATTCTGTTAGTTCTTCACACATGCAATACAGTTTGCTATGCTTATTTAAAAAATCCTTTGATTTGTAGGATTATTTGGTTATTTTAAATTAGTGGCATAGAGTTTCACTCTTTTCATAAATGCATAATTTCTATCATGCTTCAGTAAAACATTCTGTGGGTAAAACATGTTGCAAAGCTTTTCTATTTTTGCTATCTTCAACAATAATCCCATGTGAAGCATCAGTGAAAACTTCTATCGCATATTCTTTGTAGAATTTATCCTTTGCTAAGCCCCGCCCCAGAATTCTGGGGAACCAATCGCAGCGCTCCAATGGATAGAAACTGTCGTTGAGTCCGACACCTTGGACAAGCTCATGTTTGAAACACATGAAAGCCAGTGAGGGCAGTGGGAAAAACTGATTTAAAAAATAATATATATATATATATATATATATATATATACACATTGTTTAAATTGTTAAAGATGCACTATGCAGAAATTGCTTCGACATTTCCTGGTTGCTAAAATTCTAATAGTTGACCTAATTTTAGTTTATATGACAAAACAAGCAGTCATTGCGTAGAGAATCATTGTACCATCTAAACCACTGTAAAATATAATTTTATTCAGCTGTTTGAAGCTGGTGTACAAAATCCAAAGTAAAAGACGCACAAACGAAACTTCAGAATGGCAAGCATAGAAATAGCACACATCTACCGCTTCTTATACTTGCTTTCAATGGGAATGAAAGATCTATAAATCACATTTCTATGTGAATTTGAACAGGTCGCCCAAAAAGTTGCATAGTGTAGCTTCAACTTCTTAGGGAGCGGCTCCCGAGGTGACGGTTTTGGAGAGTCTGGCGTGCCCAAAGTAAAATGCATGCCACTCAGTCCCAGAAAATAGGATATGCACATAATTAGTACTATTGAATAGGAAACACTCTGAAGTTTCTAAGAGTGTTAAAATAATGTATGTGAGTATAACAGAAGTGATATAGCAGGCGAAAACCCGAGGAAAATCCATCCGGATTTACAGTTTTTTTTGTAATGAGCATCTTCTCCATTGTGCCTATTGCATACAATCTTATGAGACTGCAGTACCTATGGCTTCCACTAGATGTCAGCAGTCAACAGTCAAAGACTGGGAATTCTAGCAGTGACCAGAACGGATAGGGAGAGGAAATTGTCAGGCGACCACTTTTGTAAACAAGGTTTGACGCGCGCGAGATTGTGAACGCGCACCACTTTATTTTCCTTTCCTATCGTTCACGTTATCGTCCGGTTGAAATATTACAGCAAATATACCCAAAAGGATACCTAAGGATACGTTAAAACTGATGTTTGATTTGTTTGTAGAAAGTGTATAGGTATAATTTGAACGCGTTCTCTTCACGGTTCAATGGGCGACTCAACGGTGGATTTTATGATCATAACGCACCAACCAAACAGAGATTTATGGATTTCGAAGGTGGAATCGGGTTTCCCGGGAAATTGTTGTCCGAGGTTGCAACAGTAACCAAGGAGGGAGCGGGGCTTAGGGTCAACAACGTAAAAATTGTCCTGTAGTAGCCTAATTCAAGTGTGTCTCTTCTCTCAACACTAGCTTTGTTTGTCATAATTGCACCATGGGCACTAAAAGAGTTGATTGAACTGAGGTGAATAAGACTCGTCTCAGCACTTGAGAGCAGTGCCACATGAGGATTAAGAGGTGTGAGGTGGTTAAGAGCATTGGGACGGTAACCGAAAGGGTACTGGCTTGAATCCCTGAGCCGAATTTCTTAAAAATCTGCTGATGAGCTCTTGAGCAAGACACTTAACCCTAATTGCTACTGTAAGTTACTCTGGATAAGAGCGTCTGCTAAATGACTAAAATGTTAATGCAAAATGTGTGAGCTGCTGATTTAAGAGGGCTTGACAGGAATGAAGCATTAGCTCTCGCAATACTCTCTTGACTTGAATTGATGATGAGGGAAATGAGCATCTGACAGACTATCTGCATTCAGTTACATGCACTGGCAACACACTTTATAGCTGCAGGCTCTTCAACAGTTGGTCTTTACTTGTTCTGAATTACCTTGAATCTGACATGGTGTAGTAGGTGCTGTGCAGCTTAAAAATGTTCAACTTCTCATGCCCCTGCCTGTTGTGAGAAAGAAAGAGAGAAACATTTGGGCAATTTCTGATTTCATATCACTATCACTCAACACATTGATGGTGGTGCTGTGCCATCTCAGTTTGAGTAATTGAATGTGTGGATGAGGACATCTTGTGTGGGTGATGTGCTCCCAGTCAGATCTCTGACCGATGCAGGATTTGGCAGGCAGGCCGTGCTAAGTGCCTGTCATGTCATCCGAAGGTCTCCTCATCCATGGATTGTTGGCCAGCCTTGGCATCAAGAAAGATCAGCACTGTCCTCGCTGTGTCATACTGACACGACTGTACCAGTACCGTTGTCGACTCTTTATCTGAAAATATGCACAAAAATGCAGAGTTAATGCAATGGAGCCATGACTGAATGGTTGTGTAAGAAGTTGGGCTCTTAGGCTCTCCTTTCTTTTTAGTTGAATTATGCTTAACTACTTACGGAGTGGTGGGGACTGTTGAGTACATTATCCATTAACTACTTAGCGCCCCACTCCCGACACTACCCGGTGAAATGTGAGGCGCCAAATTCAAAATCCAAAAGTTGAATTATTAAACATTCATCAATATACAAGTGTTGCATAGTCATCAAAATCTCTGATTCTTGGCAATATCACAGAGTTGTCAGATTTCAAAAAGGCTTTACGGTGAAAGCACAACATTTGATTGTTTGAGGGTACCACCTCTAATTTTTACGCATTAGCATAAATCCATAACCCAACACGGGTCTCAAAAAACGCATCAAATCGCTAATATAAAATCCCTTACCATTCGAAGAACTTCTGCTGAGGGCTTCTCAAGTGTCCAAGGAAGACAATCCATGCTTCTTTTGTTAGAAAAAGTCATTTATTATATCCATAAATCTCCTTTGGTTGGCGCGTTATGATCATAAAATCCACCGTTGAGTCGCCTGTTGAACCGTGAAGAGAACGCGTTCACATTATACCTAAACATCATTGATAATGTATCCTTAGGAACACTTTCATGTATATTTACTGTAATATTTAAACCGGATTATAAACTGGACGATAGGAAAGGAAAAAACCACAGCGCGCGCGAGCCCGTGAACGCGCTTCCTCTTCTGTTTACATCCGATGACTAGTTCGAAATTCTTCTTCTATTACCATCCAGAGCAACCTAACATCACCAAACACTGTCTAGAGACTGTTGATATCCAGTGGAAGCAATGGGTACTGCAATCTTACTCCCATATATAGCTGTTTTCAATACGGAGGTGTTCAAAATGAGGCAATGTGTCAAAAACACTTTTTCCAGGACAGAAATTCCTCGGGTTTTCGTCTGCTATATCAGTTCTGTTATACTCACAGACAATATTTTAACACTCTTAGAAACTTCAGAGTGTTTCCTATCCAATAGTACTAATTATGTGCATATCCTAGTTTCTGGGCCTGAGTGGCAGGCCTTTTACTTTGGGCACGCCAGACTCTCCAAAACCGACACCTCAGCTGCCGCTCCCTAAGAAGTTAATGGATGAGTTATGTACAGTATGCTGTATCAGGAGCCATCATCCTTGGTTTGTTGTGGAGGTTCCATTCATTTCGACTGTTGGGCCACAAAGTCATAAACTTCACGGCCACGTCGGTAACGAACTATCTGTAACAGTGGAGGCTCCTCAGAAGAGGAAAGGGAGGACCATCCTCCTCAGTGAATATCATAAAAATGGTAAAATATTGAAAAAGTTATATTTTTTAGATAAAACTATGCTAAATATATTCACGTCACCAAATAATTGATTAAAACACACTGTTTTGCAATGAAGGTCTACAGTAGCCTCCACAGCACTCTGTAGGGTTGAACCATGGTCCTCCCTCATCATAAATTGCACTGACTGCCACTGATCTGTAATGAACCTCTCTGGATTGCAGTAGCATTTCTCCGACCATCATTTGAGCCTCCCTTTTCATTAGAGTCCTCCCTCATCTTGTCACTCCAGAAGATGGCCCAGTATCTTTTTACATTCAACTGTCCATGTGAATCTATATTGCTGTGAAAGATAGGAGTTGTAACACACTGTACAGTTTTTTGGGGGGCAATATCGTGGTATATGTTTTATGTTTTTAGTTGAGGGTTGTTCTTTAAGCCAGGTTTGGCACAGGGGGCTACGGCTGCCTATCTCGATGTTAGTAGAGGGACTGGCTCTGTTTGCTTTGGATGTTGCACGTATTAAATATCTCTCCCCACAGGCCAACTTTTCTTTACAATTGGATGAACTTATCAACAGGAGTCATTTTTTTCTAGCCACAATCCAGAGCTGCCCCCTCTTAATGGCCCGTTGACCAGCTACGGCCCGTGGATCAGTTACGGCCCGTGGTCAGTTACGGCATGTGGGTAGTGCTACAGCCATGAAAAAGTGCAATACTGAGTCTGTCTCCCTTGAGCTGGGCTAATTATTACGCTAGTGGTGCTGTGTCATCTCAGTGACACATCATTCATAACGCAACACACCCAATAAAAGGGCTCTGCTAATCTTTTAAAGGCACTGTCTGGAGACAGTGGCAACATAAATCCCCCAGTGTCATGGACATTGGCCTTTTTTCTAATAGTATAAGAGAATATAAAGTGGCTCGTAACCCCTGTAAGCTGTTATTTCTTTTAAGAAGTGGACGGGTGTTTTCCTTTGACCATAGAGGAATGTAAAAACCATGCAGGAATTTAAGGCACCAGGCTGGCAAGATGTACTCTGGGTACTCGACAAGGGCTGTGCCTGTGTAATCCTAGCTTGGCGGTGGGGAAAGTATGTCGGGGTTGAGCGTGGGAGCCGGCGCGGCGGCCGTTGCGGAGGCTGTAGGACCATGACACCTCAAGTCTCCTGGACGGGCTCCCTAGAGCAGGGCGGTATCGGCGGCTCTGACTGGCTAGTGGCAGGAAGTGGTTACTGGTCACTAGGAGGAGCACTGTCTCGCTGCCCTTCACTGACTGGATAGAGCAGTGCTTCATAAAAGCTGTACATTACTGCAGGATTGAGGAATGAACTTTCCTAAATTCTGTAGGCCGGAATGGTTTGTGTTTGTCACTTATCAAACCCTGATGTTAAACCATAATGTATGAAGGCTAATTGAACTACCTCTTCATGTATGAGAAGTAACTGAACACAGCATGAGCACAACACAATGTAAGCCTCCTACAATAGAACCACCTCAAGTTGTTATTACAGTACAAAGTACCATTTCCTCTAGGAGTGTAAGGTACTTGTATTAGAGGGGCGACCTTAAACTGAACTCCTCTCCACTTTCATCCAGGTCAGAGGTGAATAGCCACCAGTTAGATACTAGTCATCCTGTTTGGGTGGACTCCTTGTTTCTGTGGACGTCACAGGATGGGCAGTGCAGGGGTGTCTGAACACACCTTAGCCATCAAGGGATAATCCAAATTACCTTTGGTGTTATCAAAATAAGATGTCGTCGGATGACTCGTGTTATCAAAAGTAAGAATCTAATAACCAGACATTTTGGTAATTGCATATCAAGTTTATAAAATATGCAGAAAAACGGGGATTTAAGCTAAACTGGTGCTATGTAATGGAATGACTTTGTAAGAGATAGTCAGTGAGTATTATTTCAGCTTATGCCAGCATTGAGCTTTCAGGTTTAATGGATAGCTTTAGGAAGCGAAAAGGGCATATTAGTCTCCAGTTGGTGTGATTGATTCACATTTGATTAATATTAACTTATTGATGTATCACAAGATCACCCTGAAGAAGTTAAGGATACAGCAACATAGTGATTTGGCTTGAAATTAAAAGCATGAGCCAATCAATCTTTTTAGTTTATGTCGTCGATCTGTTCAGCCGATATGCTTCACTGCTTCCAGCTCTCCACCTTAGAATCCCTGATTGTCCATTTTTACATGTGGATACACCTCAAGTAGTTACAGTCAAACAACTACAGGCATTCACATTGAGCTGGCTGTCAAAGTGGGTGTCACACCCTGAGCTGTTTCACCTGTCTTTGTGCTTGTCTCTACTCCACCCTGATCTGTTTCACCTGTTTTTGTGATTGTCCCCACCCCCCTCCAGATGTTGCCCATCTTCCCCATTATTCCCAGTGTATTTATACCTGTGTTCTGTCTTTGTCTGTTGCCAGTTTGTCTTGTCATGTCAAGCCTGCCCTCCAAGTTCCGACCTGTTCTGCCTGCCCTGTCACTGAGCCCGCCTTCCTGACCTCGAGCCTGCTTGCCCCCCTGTACCTTTCAGACTCTGACCTGGTTAATTCACTTCTGCCTGTCCTCAACCTGCCTATTGCCTGCCCCTTATGTTTTAATAAGTATCAGAGTCTCAAACCATCTGCCTCCTGTGTCTGCATCTGGGTCTCGCCCTGTGTCATTATAGTGGGTATCTGTTGGCCAAATGTTTTTTTATTTTATTTTATTTCACCTTTCGAAGAACTTCTGCTGAGGGCTTCCCAAGTGTCCAACGAAGACATCCAATGGTTCTTTTGTTAGAAAAAGTCATTTATTATATCCATAAATCTCTGTTTGGTTGGCGCGTTATGTTTGGAAAATCCAACGTCGAATCGCCCATTGAACCGTGAAGAGAACGCGTTCAAATATACCTATAAACTTTTCCTAAACAAATCAAAGACCATTTATAATGCATCCTTAGCTATCCTTTTATGAATATTAGCGATAATATTTCACTCGGATGGTAACCTAAATGTTATGAAAGGAAAATAAAGTGGGGCGCGCACACGGTCTCGCGCCCGTGAAATCTTGTTGACATCTGAGCTCCCTTGACTATTTCCTGTTCCTATCTGTTCTGCTCAGGGCTAGAGCCTCCAGACACTGTATAAAGACTGTTGACATCTAGTGGAAGCCATAGGTACTGCAATCTAGGAGCTGGATACAATTAAAATCAATAGGGAGAGTATCAAACAGAGCGAAGGTCACAAAAAAGAAAGATTCTGGACAGAAATTTCTCAGGTTTTTGCCTGCTATATCAGTTCTGTTAAACTCACAGATATTATTTTAACCCTTTTAGAAACTTCAGAGTGTTTCTTATCCAATAGTACTAATTATATGCATATCCTATTTTCCGGGCCTGAGTGGCAGGCATTTTACTTTGGGCACGCCAGACCGTCACCTCTGCTGCCGCTCCCTAAGAAGTTAACATAGTGTCCAAAGAAGGGCCAGAAGTATACAGAATGGTGTCATCTGCATAGAGGTGGATCAAGGAATCACCCGCAGCAAGAGCGACATCATTGATATATACAGAGAAAAGAGTCGGCCCGAGAATTGAACACTGTGGCACCCCCATAGAAACTGCCAGAGGTCCGGACAACAGGCCCTCCGATTTGACACACTGAACTCTGTCTGAGAAGTAGTTGGTGAACCAGGCGAGGCAGTCATTTGAGAAATCAAGGCTGTTGAGTCTGCCGATAAGAACACGGTGATTGACAGAGTCGAAAGCCTTGGCCAGGTCAATGAAGACGGCTGCACCGTACTGTCTTTTATTGATGGCGGTTATGATATCGTTTAGTACCTTGAGCATGGCTGAAGTGCACCCGTGAACATCTCGGAAACCAGATGCACAGCGGAGAAGGTACGGTGGGATTCCAATATTTTCCATTAGCATAAATTCATAAACCATCGCGGTTCACACAAAACACATTTCACAGCGAAAACAAATCCCTTACCTTTTGAAGAACTTCTGCTGAGGGCTTCCCAAGTGTCCAACGGAGACATCCAATGGTTCTTTTGTTAGAAAAAGTCATTTATTGTATCCATAAATCTCTGTTTGGTTGGCGCGTTATGTTCAGAAAATCCAACGTCGAATCGCCCATTGAAACGTGAAGAGAACACGTTCAAATATACCTATAAACTATAAACAAATACCAGATAAAATGCATCCTTAGCTATCCTTTTATGAATATTAGCGATAATATTTCACTCGGATGGTCACCTATACCTTATATAAGTACAATAAAATGGGGCGCACAGCCAGACTCGCGCCCGAGAAAACTTGTTGACATCTGAGCTACCTTGACCATTTCCTGTACCTATTCGTTCTGTTTACTCCAATCTCTCTGAGTCTTTGTATATAGACTGTTGACATCTAGTGGAAGCCATAGGTACTGCAGTCTCAGTCCTGGTTACAAATGGATTCAATAGGGAGTGTGTCAAACAGAGCAATAGGTCACCAGAAACTGATTTCCAGATAGACTTTTCTTTAGTTTTTGCCTGCTAAATGAGTTCTGTTATACTCACAGACATTATGTTAACACTTTTAGAAACATCAGAGTGTTTCATATCCAATAGTACTAATTATGTGCATATCCTAATTTCTGAGCCTGAGTGGCAGGCATTTTGCTTTGGGCACGCCAGACTCTCCAAAACCGTCACCTCACCTGCTGCTCCCTAAGAAGTTAACTTCTCAGGGAGCAGCTCCTGAGGTGACGGTTTTGGAGAGCCTGGCGTGCCCAAAGCAAAATGCCTCCCATTCAGGCCCAGAAAATAGGATATGCATATATTTAGTACCATTGGATAGGAAACACTCTGAATTTTCCAAAACTGTTAACCATTTGTCTGTGAGTGAAACAGAACGGATATGGCCGGCAAAACCCCGAGGTATTTCTGTCCTGGAAAAAGTGATTTTGACACATTGCTCATTTGGGAACCCCTCCCTCATGAAAATGACCATATAAGGGCATATGAATGCAGTACACATCGCTTCCTTATGATGTCAGCAGCCTCGCGACGGTGTTTCCCTCCATTTTGGATGCATTAGCCCAGAGAAAAAGACCAAACAAGTGGGTCCCCCCTTGATGACAACAGTACCCAGGGCGCGCGCCCGAGAAGTCGCGCAGTGTCTTATTTACCGTCTTTAGAGCTCAGTTTATATTCCGGTTGATTTATAATAGTAAATATACGTAAAAGTGTTCCTAAGGATACATTTAAAACTATGTNAGGTAATTGATTTGTTTTCGCTGTGAAATGTGTTATGTGTGTGCCACGCTGGCTAATGAATTCATGGCTATGAGAAAGTATGTGAGGTGCTGTCCTCAAACAATCAAATGTAGAGCTTTCGCCGTAAAGCCTTTTTGAAATCTGACAACGCTGTGATATTGCCAAGAAACAGAGCTTTTGATGAGTATGAAACACTTGTATATTGGTAGATGTTTAATAATTCAACTTTGGGATTTTGAATTTGGCGCTTTACATTTTACCTGGTGGTGTCGGGAGTGGGTAGCGACCCACCGCTCCCTGTCTAGTTAACTTGGCTTTCAAAGACTTTATAAAGGCAGGGCAGGATGTATATAGATCTGTAACAGTTTGGGTCTAGAATGCCGCCCCCTTTGAAGAGGGGGATGACCGTGGCAGCTTTCCAATCTTTAGGAATCTCGGGCGATATGAAAGACAGGTTGAACAGACTGGTAATAGGGGTTGCAATAATGGCAGCGGATTATTTTAGAAAGAGAGGGTCCAGATTGTCTAGCCCAGCTGATTTGTACGGGTCCATGTTTTGCAGCTCTTTCAGAACATCTGCTTTCTGGATTTGGGTGAAGGAGAAGCTGGGGAGGCTTGGGCAAGAAATTGCAGGGCAAGTAGCTGCAGGGGGTGCGGAGCTGTTGGCAGGGGTTGGGGTAGCCAGGAGGAAAGCATGGCCAGCCGTAGAGAAATGCTACTTGAAATTCTCGATTATCGTAGATTTATCGGTGGTGACAGTGTTTCCTAGCCTCAGTGCAGTGGGCAGCTGGGAGGAGGTGCTCTTATTCTCCATGGACTTTACAGTGTCCCAAAACGTTTTGGAGTTAGAGCTACAGGATGCAAATTTCTGTTTGAAAAAGCTAGCCTTTGCTTTCCTAACTGACTGTGTATATTGGTTCCTGACTTCCCTGAAAAGTTGCAGATCGCGGGGACAATTCGATGCTAGTGCAATCCGCCACAGGATGTTATTGTGCTGGTCGAGGGCAGTCAGGTCTGGAGTGAATCAAGGGCTATATCGGTTCTTAGTTCTACATTTTTTGAAAGGGGCATGCTTATTTAAGATGGTGAGGAAATTAATTTTAAAATAACAACCAGGCATCCTCTGACAGGATACCCGGGCCAGGTCGATTAGAAAGGCCTGCTTGCAGAAGTGTTTTAGGGAGAGTTTGACAGTGATGAGGGGTGGTCGTTTGACCGCGAACCGATAGAGGATGCAGGCAGTGATCGCTGAGATCCTGAATGAAAACAGCAGAGGTGTATTTGCAGGGCAAGTTGGTCAGGATAATATCTATGAGGGTGCCCATGTTTACAGATTTAGGGTTGTACCTGGGGGGTTCCTTGATAATTTGTGTGAGATTGAGGGCATATTTCTTAGATTGTAGGACTGCCGGGGTGTTAACTTCTTAGGGAACGCTAGCGTCCCACCTACGACAACATCCGGTGAAATGCAGAGCGCCAAATTCAAATTACAAAAATCGTAATATTAAACATTCATGAAAATACAAGTGTTGTACAACATTCAAAAGCTTAGAATCTTGGTAATCAAACCGCGTTGTCGGATTTACAATAGGCTTTACGGCAAAAGCTTAGGACAGCGCCCCACATCAAAATATTATTCAAACCAGCACAGGGCGTTTCAAAATCAAATATAGCGATAAAATAAATCACTTACCTTTGAAGATCTTTCTCTGTTTGCAATCACAATGGTCCCACGAACACAAAGAATGGTCGTCCTTCTTTATGTCAAAAAGTCAGTTCAGTTGGCGCCATGGAGTTCTGTAATTCAGTTGTTCAACATGCAGACAAAGAAATCCCAAAAGTACCGGTAAAGTTCGTCCAAAGAAGTCAAACAATGTTACCAATTAATCCTCAGGTTGTCAAATATCAAAATAA
This sequence comes from Hucho hucho, assembly GCA_003317085.1. Lineage (NCBI taxonomy): Eukaryota > Metazoa > Chordata > Actinopteri > Salmoniformes > Salmonidae > Hucho > Hucho hucho. The sequence goes on from QNTS01002990.1 coordinate 44,640, forward strand.
ATGATAATATTTCAGACTGAGAATAGTTTGTTCAATAGGAAAGAAAAATAACGAAGAGCGAGCACACTGTCACACGTGCAAAACAGTAGTGTCCGTTTCAACAGACACTTGGCAAAACTTCTTATTCTTGTTAGTTATTCAAAAGACAAGCCTGAAACGATGTCTAATGACTGTTGACATCTAGTGGAAGCCATAAGAACTGCAATCTGGGAGCTAATTGCCTATAGAGTCAATATCAGGTCAATGAAATGGATTTTCCTCGGGTTTTCGCCTGCCATATCAGTTCTGTTATACTCACATACAGTGAGGGAAAAAAGTATTTGATCCCCTGCTGATTTTGTACGTTTGCCCACTGACAAAGAAATGATCAATCTATACTTTTAATGGTAGGTTTATTTGAACAGTGAGAGATAGAATAACAACAAAAAAATCCAGAAAAACGCATTTGAAACATTTTATAAATTGATTTGCATTATAATGAGGGAAATAAGCACTTGACCCCCTCTCAATCAGAAAGATTTCTGGCTCCCAGGTGTCTTTTATACAGGTAACGAGCTGAGATTAGGAGCACACTCGTAGTTAACTGCTTAGGGAGTAGCGCACGAGGTGACCGTTTTGGAGAGCCTGGCGTGCCCAAAGTAAAATGCCTCCCATTCAGGCCCAGAAAATAGGATATGCACATATTTAGTACCATTGGATAGGAAACACCCTGAATTGTCTAAAAGTGTTAACATTTTGTCTGTGAGTGAAACAGAACGGATATGGCAGGCGAAAATCAGAGGAATTTCTGTCCTGGAAAAAGTGGTTTTGACACATTGCTAATTTGGAACCCCTCCCTTATGAAAATGCCCATATAAGGGCATATGAATGCAGTACCTATCGCTTCCTCTGGATGTCAACAGTCTCGAGAAAGTGTTCTGATTCTTCTTAGCTGCTTTTAGAGCAGAGAAGAAGACGAATAAGGAAGTGTCCCCACAGATGTCCTTACAAGAAAATGCGCGCTCCCGGCTGGCGCGCTCTGTGTTTTTTTCCTTTCTTATCGCCCAGTTTATATTCCGGTTGAAATATTATACAACATATACATTAAAGTGTTCCTAAGGATACATTAGCAATTATGTTTGATTGTTCTTGGACAAGTTTATAGGTATAAGTTGAACGAGTTCTCTTCACGTTTCAATGGACTCTATTTTCTCATTCTAACGCGCCAACCAAACGGCGATTTATGGATATAATACATTACTTTTTCTAACAAAAGAACCATGGATTGTCTTCGTTGGACACTTGGGAAGCCCTCAGCAGAAGTTCTTCAAAAGGTAATTGATTTGTTTTCGCTGTGAAATGTGTTTTGTGTGAACCGTGATGGCTTATGAATTCATGGTAATGGAAAAATATTGAAGGTGCTACCCTCAAACAATCAAATGTGGTGCTTTCGCCGTAAAGCCTTTTTGAAATCTGACAACGCTGTGATATTGCCAAGAAACAGAGCTTTTGATGACTATGAAACACTTGTATATTGATGCATGTTTAATAATTCAACTTTTGGATTTTGAATTTGGCGCCTTGCATTTCACCTGGTAGTGTCGGGAGTGGGGCGCTAGCGCCCCAGCGCACCTTGCTGCTCCTTAAGAAGTTAA
>QNTS01002990.1:51295-65565 GCA_003317085.1 Hucho hucho
CTCACAGGGTTACAGTATCAAACTCACAGGGTTACAGTAACAAACTCACAGGGTTACAGTATCAAACTCACAGGGTTACAGTATCAAACTCACAGGGTTACAGTAACAAATTCACTGGGTTACAGTAAAAAAAACTCACAGGGCTCTGAAGCTTAAACATCCTGTCTACACAAGCACTGTTCCTCTACTTTATTTTAACTGTGATTTGTTGGGAAGGGCCCGTAAGTAAGCATTTCACTGTTAGTCTACACCTGTTGTTTGCCAGGCATGTGACAAATAAAATGTGATTTGATTTGAATACCTGGCCTACTGAATCCAAGGCAGTTAGACCTCTGAGAATTGAACGGTTTCAGATTGTTGGCTTCTGAAAAGCCAGGAACAGTCTTGTGAAGCATTTTTTCAACACTATCAAGAAGAATCATCTTGAGCATCGACAAAATGAAGTTCTCAGATAAGCAGCGACTAATTAGCCTATAATTTTATCACATCGTCTTAGTCGATGCAACAGTTCAAACAGAGGCTTTTCTCATGTCCTCTTCCTAACAAAACAGATGGCAAATCCTAATGTGATGATGATATATTTGAACAACCTTTGCTGTGTTTACGGAGACTACCGCATTGCCATATCAAAGTGCTGGACTCAATGGATTTGTAATGCAAGAGAGAAGAAAAGGCACAGTCCAGCTAGGTCAGAGGGAGATCATTGCTTCCCCCACTTTGTTTCTGGGGCTTAGGTTCATGGGAAGAAGGCGGTGCTAGAGAATGAGGCCGAGAGAGGGAGAGAGAGAGAGCGAGCGGGAGAGGAAGCGAGAGAGAGAGGAGAGAGAGAGAGAGAGAGGGTGAGTGAGAGGGAAAGGTAGAGAAAGGGAGAGAGAGAAAGGGAGAGAAAGGCAGAGAGATAGTGGGAGAGAGAGAGAGGGAGGGAGGGAGGGCGAGAGAGAAAGAGGGAGAGGGAGAAAGAGGGCTTGGCCTGGGACAAGGCTCCTTTTCGGACCTGAGCTGACTTCAAACGACACACCTGAAAACACAGATTTATACGCAGCCGTCGCGCCGAGGCCCAGAATATTAGACGAGCTGCGTACTGTCATCATTACAGCTGGTGTGAATTTAGAATATCCAAGCCCATTCCAGCTCTCCGCATTCGCTCTCCTCCTCTCTCTCCCTCCCCTCCGCTCTCCCTCTCTCTCCCCCCTCCCCTCTCTGCCCCCCTCTCTGCACCCCCTCTCTGTCTCTCCCTTCTCGTCTTGCTTTTCCTCGTCTTTTGTTCTCTCTTTAATTTTCTCCCCACCATGCCCCAGCTGATCCAGGCAGGTCCCTTGCGGCAAACCCGGCTTCAACAGAGTCCAGCCGCCCAGGACCACCAAGTATGAGTCAGCTCTGCCTGATATGAGTGTACAGCACTGGCTAAAGCAAAGTTCTTGACAGACTTGAGGGCCATTCATATGCAATGTCTTAATTTGACCCTGCTTCTCAAAGCAGGAAAATAGTCCTTCAGCAACAGGACATTTGAATTATTATGTGGATTGTGATTTATATAATTTTTTGTAGGTGTTGATACATTTTTCATTAGAGGGAAGAAAAGGATCGAAAAGTTGAAGTTCACTTCAACCAAAAGTCATGACCTTGGTCTTTAAAATTGCTTTGATAACTATCCTAAACAACAGCATACAAGGCATATTGATAGAGAGAAACATAAAGCAATCACATATGTTGATTGGGAGAGCTAGCTAAGATAACAACGGGTAAGACAACAACAGCTAATCAGCTAAGACAACAACAACAGGTAAAATGGTGATGAATAGGCAGAGAGTGTCAGTTAACTTCACGAAATCAAGCCTGGAAATTTTCAGTTGAAATTATACACTTTAAAGGCCTTTTTAAATCTTGAATAAACTACAATTTACATTTCCTGTTGCATAGGACAAATCTCTGCGACAACAGAGTAATCAAATGAAGATTGCAGATCTGTACATACCTGTCAAGTTACCCAATTGGGAGGACACTTATACAGCATGTGATGCTCAACTGCAAGACCATGGGATGGCACCTCTATGGTGCTCAGCTATTCAACCTGTAAGACCATGGGATGGTACCTCTATGGTGCTCAGCTATTCAACCTGCAAGACCATGGGATGGCACCTCTATGGTGCTCAGCTATTCAACCTGCAAGACCATGGGATTGCACCTCTGTGGTGCTCAGCCATTCAACCTGCAAGACCATGGGATGGCACCTCTATGGTGCTCAGCTATTCAACCTGCAAGACCATGGGATGGCACCTCTATGGTGCTCAGCTATTGAACCTGCAAGACTATGGCATGGCACTTCTATGGTGCTCACCAATTCAACCAGCAGACTTTACAAGTGTCCACTGTTTACAACTAGGTCCATATATCATGGACTGGGATGTTGCTAGCTTTATTTTAACACTGCCACTGAGTGTTTTTAGCCTTATAATGTTATTTGACAGTTTGCCTAACATGTCCAAATGTGACCTTGAGAGGCTAGGTTACAGTTGGTCCTGTATGGCTCAGCTGGCAGAGCATGGCCATTGCACCGCCAGGGTTGTGGGTTCCTTTCCTAGGCCACTCATACGTTAAATGTATGCATGACCGTAAGTTGCTTTGGTTACAAGTGTCTGCTAAATACATGATGCTGTTATCCAGAATGACTTACACGCGCAATTATGGTTATAACCTTATAACCAGGGCTGGGGGGCAGTATCCTACATTTTGGCTGTCTGACGTGCCCAAATTAAACTGCCTGTTACTCAGGCCCAGAAGCTAGGATATGCATATAATTTGTAGAATTGGATAGAAAACTCTGAAGTTTCTAAAACGGTTAAAGTAATGTCTGTGAGTATAACAGAACTCATGTGGCAGGCGAAAAAACCAGAGAACAATCCAACCAGATTTCTTTTTTGAGCTCGCTCCCAGCCACTTCAAATGTAAAGCTTTTGGAAACTACGACTTCCGCCATCCAGATTGCAGTTCCTATGGCTTCCACTAGATGTCACTAGTCTTTATACATGGTTTCAGGCTTGTTTTTTGAAAAAACAACGAGTAATAGTTGTTTATTCATAAGGAGCTATATGGACAAAGTGGTCTCTTTCCGCGTGTGAACAGGGGCGCGCTCTTCATTCTTTTCCTTTCCTATTTAACATAGTTCTCTCCATATTAAATAGGATCATTTATTTAAATATTAGAGTACCTGAGGATTAATTAGAAATGTCGTTTGACTTGTTTGGACAAACTTTACCGGTAACTTTTGGGACTTCTTTGTCTGCATGCTGAAGGGGTGGATTACTGAACTCAATGACGGCTTCGACTTTATCGAACAAAATGACCATTCTTTGTGTTCCTGGGACCCTTGGGATTGCAACCAGAGGAAGATCTTCAAAGGTAAGTGATTTATTTTATTGCTTTTTTGTGATTTTGTGACGCCTGTGCTGGTTTGAAAAATATGTTGTTGTTGGGCGCTGTCCTCAGATAATCGAATGCTATGCTTTCACCGTAAAGCCTATTGTAAATCAGACAACGCGGTTCGATTACCAAGATTCTACGCTAAAGAACGGTGTATAACACTTGTATTTTCATGAATGTTTAATATTACCATTTTTGTAATTTGAATTTGGCGCTCTGCATTTCACCGTATGTTGTCGCAGGTGGGCCGCTAGCGCCCCACCGATCCCTAGGGCACATCAGATTTTTCACCTAGTCAGCTCGGGATTTGAACCAGCAAACTTTCAGATACTGACCCAATGCTCTTAACCACTAGGTTACCTGCCTTCCAGAGGGGTGTTTCCATCAGTCCTCATAGTGCAGGGGGAGAGGGGTGTTTCCATCAGTCCTCATAGTGGAGGGGGAGAGGGGTGTTTCCATCAGTCCTTATAGTGCAGGGGGAGAGGGGTGTTTCCATGTGTTGTCTGACCATTTACAGTGGCTTGCAAAAGTGTTCACACCCCTTGGCATTTTTTTCTATTTGGAATTAAAATGGATTTTTGGATTGACACGACATGCCTACCACTTTGAAGGTGCAAAATATTTTTTATTGTGAAACAAACAAGAAATAAGACAAATCAACTGAAAACTTGAGCGTTCATAACTATTCACCCCCCCAAAGTCAATACTTTGGAGTGCCACCTTTTGCAGAAATTACAGCAGCTCTCTTGGGGTATGTCTCTATAAGCTTGGCACATCTAGCCACTGGGATTTTAGCCAATTCTTCAAGGCAAAACTGCTCCAGCTCCTTCAAGTTGGATGGGTTCCGCTGATGTACAGCAATCTTTAAGTCATACCACAGATTCTCAATTGGATTGAGGTCTGGGCTTTGACTAGGCCATTCCAAGACATTTAAATGTTTCCCCTTAAACCACTTGAGTGTTGCTTTAGCAGTATGCTTAGGGTCATTGTCCTGCTGGAAGGTGAACCTCCGTCCCAGTCTCAAATCTTTGGAAGAAAAACAGTTTCCCTCAAGAATTTCCCTATATTTAGCACCATCCATCATTCCTTCAATTCTGACCAGTTTCCCAGTCCCTGCCAGTGAAAAACATTCCCACAGCATGATGCTGCCACCACCATCCTTCACTGTGGGGATGGTATTTTCGGGGTGATGGGAGGTGTTGGGTTTGCGCCAGACATAGTGTTTTCCTTGATGGCCAGATGGTCTCATCTGACCAGAGTTCCTTCTTTCATATGTTTGGGGAGTCTCCCACATGCCTTTTGGCGAACACCGAACATGTTTGCTTATTTTTTTCTGGCCACTCTTCCATAAAGCCCAGCTCCGTGGAGTGTTAGGCTTAAAGTGGTCCTACGGACAGATACTCCAATCTCCGCTGTGGAGCTTTGCAGCTCCGTCGGGGTTATCCTGTTTGGGATAGGTAGACCGCTAGCATACGGTGAAATGCAGAGCTCCAAATTCAAATGACAAAAATAGTAATATTAAACATTCATGAAAAAACAAGTGTTGTACACCATTCTTTAGCTTAGAATCTTAGTAATCGAACCGCTTTGTTCCGATTTACAATAGGCGTTTACGGTGAAAGCATAGCATTTGATTATCTGAGGACAGCGCCTTGCATACTTCCTGCAGATAAATATATTTAAAACCAGCGCATGCATTACAAAATCAAATATAGCGATAAAATAAATCACTTACCTTTGAAGATCTTCCTCTGGTTGCAATTCCACGGGTCTCAGGAACACAAAGAATGGTTGTTTTGTTCAATAAAGTCCCTCTTTATATCCCAAAAACTCAGTTTGGTTGGTGCGTTTTGTTCATTCAATATACAGACATAGAAAACCTAAAAAAGTTACAAATAAACTTGTCCAAACAAGTCAAACAACGTTTTTAATCAATCCTCAGGTACCCTAATATGTAAATAAACGATAACATTTAAGACGGAATGTATTATGTTCGATACTGGAGATAAATAACAATGAGGGACACCTGTATTTCCTTAAACTACTTCATTTTTCAAAATAAAAGCCTGAAACCCTGTCTAAAGACTGTTGACATCCAATGGAAGCCATAGGTACTGCAATCTGGGAGCTATTCCTTTCATTGTTCAAAATGGAAAGGATATGAATGGACAGGGAAGTCAATTTCTTTTCCCCTGGATGGATTTTCTTTAGGCCATTTCAGTTCTGTTATACTCACAGACATTATTTTAACAGTTTTAGAAACTTCAGAGTGTTTTCCGTCCAATACTTATTTGCATGTCCTAGTTTCTGGGCCTGAGTAACAGGCATTTTACTTTGGACACACCAGACTCTCCGAACTTCCGAACACTGCCCCCTAGCCCACCTTTGGTCTCTTTGTTGCCTCTCTGATTAATGCCCTCCTTGCCTGGTCCGTGAGTTTTGGTGGGCGGCCCTTTCTTGGCAGGTTTGTTGTGGTGCCATATTCTTTCCATTTTTAATAATGGATTTAATGGTGCTCCGTGGGATGTTCAAAGTTTCAGATCTTTTTTTTATAACCAACCCAGATCTGTATTTCTCCACAACTTTGTCCCAACCTGTTTGGAGAGCTCCTTGGTACAGCTTGCTTGGTGGTGCCCCTTGCTTAGTGGTGTTGCAGACTCTGGGGCCTTTCAGAACAGTTGTATATATACTGAGATCATGTGACAGATCATGTGACACTTAGATTTCACACAGGTGGACCTTATTTAACTAATTATGTAACTTCTGAAGGTAATTGGTTGCGCCAGATCTTTTTTAGGGGCTTCATAGCGAAGGGGGTGAATACATATGCACGCACCACTTTTCCATTTATTTATTTTTTTCATTTCACTTCACCAGTTTGGACTATATTGAGTATGTCCATTACATGAAATCCAAATGAAAATCCATTTAAATTACAGGTTGTAATGCAACAAAATAGGAAAAACGCCAATGGGGTGAATACTTTTGCAAGGCACTGTACATAGGATGAAATAAGAACATAAAACCAGCATGGGTCTGATACAATACCTTTGTTATCAGACCAGTAACCTCATTGGTTTTGATGGCCATTCGATAGGGTGCAAGCAAAGGCCTTGGTTCAGAAATGCAGAACATTCATTGAGGAAAGGGAACTTCTGCTGCATCTAATTTCTTAAGTCATGCAACCTTTTTTGACATTTTGCGTTTTTCAATTGACACCTATATTGGGCACATAATATCCTGCATTTGTAACCAATAAAGTAGTATTGACTTGATGCACAAAGCGTTCTTACGAAATGTGATTTTAATGAATTTCTGTTGACAGCTAACATGGTGTACATAGAAGATAGGGGTAGGAGCAGAGGGAAAAGTGAAAAGGTGACTGAAGACAGAATAAAAGTGATGGTAAGAGCCAAAACCACATTAACCTGTGGTTGATTGCACGAGGTCTGCAAATCCCTCACCCGACTTTGTTTGAAACTCCATATAAACAGGATGGTGGTTCAATTACCTGCACTGCTCGTCAGCGTGTGAAGATAGTCAACCCACATAATGAAAAGGTGCTTGTACAGCACTCCTTGCTGGGAAGGGGATCACATACTGTACATGTGGAAACGATGACTCAGCCTAAGAATCTTCAACTTGAAATCTCCAGCACTCGACAGATCCATTGGTATAAATGAAGCTGAACTCTGAAGTTGAGGCAAGCAACGATGGCTTTAAAGCATAATAATGGTATAGCATAAATTACAAAAAATACACACATTATTTGCATATTTACATTGCTTATTCATAAAAACATTGAAATGTTACACATTGGAAGTGTTGTTATGTACTGTGCTATGCCGGCATGTGGCATTTCATTGGCGTTTAGTTTTTTACTTAACCCTACATGACAATTTACATTTTTACAGAGTATATATGAAGCACAATTTTACTCAGGAATAGCATTGGAAAGTCTCAGAAGGAATTCTATGAGCAGAAGAGAGGTAACAGCTTACATCACTGCAGAATAGAGGGGACTGCTTACATCACTGCAGAAGAGAGGGAACTGCTTAAATCACTAGAGAAAAGAGGGAACTGCTTAAATCAGTGCAGAAGAGATGTGTCATGACGTTGGCCTGTTGGTAAATACCTCCCCCCCTTTTCTCTCTCTCTACTCTATAGGGTTGACTCTTCAAATCCTTTTGTTAACATGGAGAGAGTATGGTAACATCAAAAAGGTGGGGACAGGAACCATATTTCGGTAATCCAACAAGCTGAAAATATCAAATCAAATCAAAGTTTATTTGTCATGTGCGCCGAATACAACAGGTGTAGACCTTACAGTGAAATGCTTACTTACAGGCTCTAACCAATAGTGCAAAAAAAAAGGTATTAGGTGAACAATAGGTAAGTAAAGAAATAAAAATAACAGTAAAAAAAGTCTGGCTATATACAGTAGCGAGGCTATATATAGTAGCGAGGCTATAAAAGTAGCAAGGCTATAAAAGTAGCGAGGCTACATACAGACACCGGTTAGTCAGGCTGATTGAGGTAGTATATGTACATGTAGTTATGGTTAAAGTGACTATGCATATATGATGAACAGAGAGTAGCAGTAGCATAAAAAAGGGGTTGGCGGGTGGTGGGTGGCGGGACACAATGCAGATATGCGTTGGTACTTAACTACTTAGGGAGTAGCGGCGCGCTAGCGGGCCACTCCCGACACTACCCGGTGAAATGTAAGGTGACAAATTCAAAATCCAAAAGAAGCTCTGCTTCTTGGCAATATCACAGCGCTGTCAGATTTCAAAAAGGCTTCACGGCGAAAGCACAACATTTGATTGTTTGAGGATGGCACCTCATATATTTTCAACATTAGCATAAATTCATATCATATCACTTACTTTTCGAAGATCTTCTGCTGAGGGCTTCCCAAGTGTCCAACAAAGACATCCAATGGTTCTTTTGTTAGAAAAAGTAATTTATTATATCCATAAATCTCAGTTTGGTTGGTGCGTTATGACCAGAAAATCCACCATTGAGTCGCCCATTGAACCGTGAAGAGAACACGTTCAAATTATACCTATAAACTTTCTACAAACAAATCAAACATCATTTTTAATGTATCCTTATGTATCCTTTTATGTATAGTTACTGTAATATTTCAACCGGACGATAACGTGAACAATAGGAAAGGAAAATAAAGTAGGGCGCGCTCACAGTCTTGCAACCGTCAAACGTTGTTGACAAAAGTGGTCCCCTGACTACTTCCTCTTCCTATCCGTTCTGCTTAGTGCTATAGCCTCCAGACTCTGTATGAAGACTGTTGACATCTAGTGGAAGCCATAGGTACTGCAGTCTCAGTCCTAGTTAAAATAGAAATGAATAGGCAGCCTGGAGAAGAAGGTCATGTACAAAGAATCTGCAAATCCGGATGGATTTTCCTCTGGTTTTCGCCTGCTATATCAGTTCTGTTATACTCACATACATTATTTTAACACTTTTAGAAACTTCAGAGTGTTTCCTATCCAATAGTACTAATTATGTGCATAACCTATTTTCTGGGCCTGAGTGGCAGGCATTTTATTTTGGGCACGCCAGACTCTCCAAAACCGTCACCTCTGCTGCCGCTCCCTAAGAAGTTAATGAATATGATGTCAGATCAATGGGCGTCTGAGACATTTTACTAATGATAGGACGACATAAACTGTATCTTGGAAAGTCTACACATTCTAGTTATCAGATTCACATGGAATTGTTGTGCAATTTAAATGTTTAAATATGAAACTATTTGAGGAAAGATGAAATGTAATTTTAGCTCCTATATGAGAGAATAATTTTTATAGAGTCAAAAGTCTGCTCACTCCGTGGCCCTGCCCAAGTGAACAGACATTGGCTGTAAACTATGAAACGCCTCTCTCTCCCACTACTAAATAAGCCCATTGACGAAAACGTAACTTTCTGTTCCAAGGACGTGAGGCCTGCAGCCTCTGCGTTAAAAGGGCTAATACTTTTCTGTTCCAAGGACGAGAGGACGACGGTCCCCAAGTTGAAAGGGCTCAGATAATAACCTAATGAAACTAGCATTGAATTTCAACGTGAAAATGACAATTGACACGCCGAAAGGATGAATTTCGACTATACCAGCCAGAATATAGCACGAGCTTAAAAGTATGGCAACTTGGTATGAACTTTGAACTCTCATTCACTCCAGAGGTGATACCTCCTAGAAGCTGCAAACATGGGCTAGAAAAGAACAGACAATCTCTTCAGAAAGACAGGGTACTACCACGTATCCGTTCTACCACATGAAAACGGTACTACAACGTATCCGTTCTAACACCAGAGACATTCGACAAGGGACAAGAGATCTCGGCTGGGCAACCCAGCCTTCCATCTACAACCAATCAATCGAGGCGCAGCTCAGAGTAAATATGTCTTGCATTTTCCTTTTCCAAATAGGCGGTTATTTAGAATGCATAAGATTCTATATTTACGATAGCATAGTTTCATGAGGTCCGATAGAGACCAAATCCCTTTGTTCTCCAGGCTTCCCGCGCTTTCATTCAAGCCAACCCCCTCTCTTTGTGTAACCAGCCGTCATATCGGTTCCGTCCACCAGGGACGTTCTTCATGTATGACATAATTAGTATTCAATGTATGATCCATTCTGTGTATATGTAACTCTGTGTGATTATTTAGGTATTTAGTAAATAAATAATTAAACCAAATTCTGTATTGCTGATTCAACTTGGTAGCCAGGGTTTGTGAAGATAACAAAGAATTCTACGATGTTCAGATGAGACTGAATGAGGTCAGGATTAATAATTGACTGCTGTTGATGTAAAAGATTACTAGGTCTATAAGAGTTTATTGGGAAGATAATAGCTCTATAAACCATCTTTCGTGGTGCCCTGACTTTCTTGTTAAATACATTTACATGATTAGATTAATCAGGTAAAATTAATTACAGAGAAATGATTTTATAGAATAGCATGTCATATCATTTTATTCCGGCATAGCCAAAGACAGGACAGATGGAACTGCTTACATCACTGCAGAAGAGATGGAATTGTTCATATCACTGCAGAAGAGATGGAACTGCATACATCACTGCAGAAGAGATGGAAATGCTTACATCACTGCAGAAGAGACGAAACTGTTTACATCACCGCAGAAGAGATGGAACTGCTTATATCACTGCAGAAGAGATGGAACTGCATACATCACTGCAGAAGAGAGGAAACTGTTTACACCACTGCAGAAGAGAGGGAACTGCTTACATCACTGCAGAAGAGAGGAAACTGTTTACATCACCGCAGAAGAGATGGAACTGCATACATCACTGTAGAAGAGAGGGAACTGTCTACATCACTGCAGCAGAGATGGAAATGCTTACATCTCCAGAAGAGTGGAAACTGCTTATATAACTGCAGAAGAGATGGAACTGCTTACATCACTGCAGAAGAGAGGGAACAGTTTACATCACTGCAGAAGAGAGGGAACTGTTTACATCACTGCAGCAGAGATGGAACTGCTTACGTCACTGCAGAGGAGATGGAACTGCTTACATCACTGCAGAAGAGAGGGAAATGTTTTCATCACTGCAGAAGACAGGGAAATGCTTACATCACTGCAGAAGAGTGGAAACTGCTTATATCACTGCAGAAGAGATGGAACTGCTTACATCACTGCAGAAGAGAGGGAACAGTTTACATCACTGCAGAAGAGATGAAAGTGTTTACATCACCGCAGAAGAGATGGAACTGCTTATATCACTGCAGAAGAGTGGAAACTGCTTATATCACTGCAGAAGAGAGGAAACTGTTTACACCACTGCAGAAGAGAGGGAACTGCTTACATCACTGTAGAAGAGAGGGAACTGTTTACATCACTGCAGCAGAGATGGAAATGCTTACATCTGCAGAAGAGTGGAAACTGCTTATATCACTGCAGAAGAGATGGAACTGCTTACATCACTGCAGAAGAGATGGAAATGCTTTCATCACTGCAGAAGAGACGAAACTGTTTACATCACCGCAGAATAGATGGAACTGCTTATATCACTGCAGAAGAGTGGAAAGACCGTGGCCAGAGAACTGGTCCAACTCTTCAGCTGGGTGGGGATAGCAGACGAGATCCTTACTGACCAAGGATCGTGCTTCATGTCTACTGTGATGAAAGAGACCTGCCGACAACTGAAGGTGAAGCAACTCAAAACCTCCATATACCACCCCCAGACTGATGGGCTTGTAGAGAGGTTTAACAAAACCCTTAAACAAATGTTGAAGAAAGTGATTGACGTTGATGGGAAAAATTGGGATCACCTGTTGCCATATGTCTTGTTCTCTAGTCGAGAAGTCCCACAGAGCTCCACTGGTTTCTCACCCTTTGAACTCCTCTATGGGCGACGACCTCGAGGGATTCTGGACCTCTCTAAAGAGATTTGGAACAGCAGCCCTCACCACATCGCACCGTCATTGAACATGTTGAACAGATGCACGACCGAATGGCCAGGATCTGGCCAATTGTAAGGGAACACATGCAACAGGCCCAAAAACAGCAGGCCAGAATATACAACAGGGGGGCAAAGATTAGAGAATTTCACCCTGGAGAAAAGGTACTAGTTCTAGTTCCATCCAACGAGTGCAAATTCCTAGCCAAGTGGCTGGGACCCTATGAGATTGTAGAGCGGGTGGGCCCCGTCAACTACAGAGTACGCCAACCCGGCCGAAGGAAAGGCCAGCAAATCTACCATATAAACCTTCTGAAATCGTGGCATGAACCTATCCCCCCTCCAAGCTATGTTCTCACAGCCAGTGCCACTTCTCCTATGACCCCGCAGGTAAAGATGGGTACCCAGCTCTCCCCCAGGCAAAAGCAGGAGTTACGAGAACTTGTATGGCGAAACCGTGACGTCTTCTCTGATCTGGATCAGCTTCAGGATCCCAGAAGCTAAAAGGGAAGCCATCTGGACGGAGGTAAAGAAAATGCTTGAGCTAGCAGTTATCGAGGAATCCCAAAGTGCATGGTCCAGCCCTATCGTCCTCGTACCAAAACCCGATGGGAGCACACGATTCTGCAATGACTACAGAAAGTTTAATGAAGTTTCCCAATTTGACGCTTACCCTATGCCAAGGATAGATGAATATATCGAGCGATTGGGGCCTGCACGATTCATCACAACCCTCGACCTGACAAAAGGGTACTGGCAAGTACCTCTAACCCCCCAAGCCAAACCAAAAACCGCCTTCTCCACTCCGGAGGGGGCCTTTCAATACCGGGTTCTTCATTTTGGGATCCATGGGGCACCAGCCACGTTTCAAAGACTCATGGATAGAGTCCTCCATCCCCACCAGCAATATGCGGCTGCATATCTGGACAACATTGTTATCCACGACAGGAGTTGGGAGGAACATCTTCACCATCTAGAAGCTGTCTTGCAAGCATTATGGTCAGCGGCTCTCACAGCGAACCCAAGCAAGTGTTCACTCGCCCAAGAAGAGGCCAACTATCTAGGGTACACTGTTGACCGAGGAAATGTGAAACCCCAACCTAAGAAGGTTGATTCCATACTCACCTGGCCCCGGCCTCAAACCAAGAAACAGGTAAGGACCTTCCTGGGGCTACTTGGTTACTACCGAACATTCATACCTGGCTTCGCCACAAAAGCAGCCCCCCTAACCAAATTGACCCGCAAGTACCTCCCAAACCAGGTGAGATGGACCGAAGAAGCAGAACTGGCCTTCAACGAGCTTAAGCAATCTCTCTGTTGTGAACCAGTCCTGCAAGCCCCAAACTTCAACAAACCGTTTGTTCTACACACAGATGCCTCTGAAGTAGGGGTCGGAGCTGTACTGTCTCAGTTGCAGGATGGTATGGAAACCCAGAGTCATGTTTATTAGCCGTAAGTTGCGGCCCCCTGAGAAGAATTATGCCACAGTTGAAAAGGAATGTCTTGCTGTAAAATGGGCTATTGAAAATTTGAGATATTACCTGTTGGGTTGAGAATTTGTCTTAGTAACGGATCATGCCCCGCTTAAATGGATGTCTCAAAACAGAGGGGAAAATGCACGAATCACACGCTGGTTTCTTCAGTTGCAGGACTTCCAATTTAAAGTGGAACACCGGGCTGGGAAGTCTCATACAAATGCTGATGCCATGTCCAGGAGGCATGACTGCTTTTGGGCGTGCACTCCAAACGGGAGCTTGGAGCTGGGAAAGGGGGTATGTGGTGGCCAGAAGGAAACACAGTCCCTCACCACGCAGCACAGTCACCTGCAGCACCATGGAGAGCACCATCAGAGGACGACACAAGGTCGTGGCTAAACAGTGGTGTTCAGAACCAAGGACAGCTTTAACACAGGTGTGCACCATTTCCCCTCTGACAGGGAGCCTCAGCTGCAGACTGTTGGGCCAATTAGTAGCCACATAAAGAGAACAAAGAAGCCACAGTAGAAGGAGGGAGAGGCAGGAGAAGAGAGCAGACACAGAGTGTTGGATGTATCCCAGCCCAGGCCTTGGACCAGTCGGAACCCAACCACCCTCTCGGAGATAGAGGCCTAGTTAAGGACGTGAGTAGAATGAACCACCTTAACTAATCCTACACCGCTTCTGCCTCCCTTCCAGGAGTAAACTGATGCCACAAGGAGCAACCAGAAGAAGGAAGAGTTAGCTAAGTTACAGTTTACTCCCTTTTCCCCTTTCCCCGGCTTTATAAGAAATAAAGAAACCTACGTTTGCCCCACTGAACCTCTGCCCAGTGAGGGATTTGCTACGACCTCCTGAGTTAAAACCCTCCTAGCCTGAGAGGAGAGGTTACAAGAGATGGAACTGCTTACATCACTGCAGAAGAGAGGGAACTG
>QNTS01002990.1:107848-119806 GCA_003317085.1 Hucho hucho
TGACCAAATACTTATTTTCCACCATAATTTCCAAATAAATTCATTAAAAATCCTACAATGTGATTTTCTGGATTTTTTTTCCTCATTTTGTCTGTCATAGTTGAAGTGTACCTATGATGAAAATTACAAGCCTCTCTCATCTTTTTAAGTGAGAGAACTTGCACAATTGGTGGCTGACTAAATACTTTTTTGCCCCACTGTAAGGGTTACAAAGAGACCACGGGGCTCCACCTCTTTAAAGGTCTTAATTTTCTCTGTTGGTACAGGTGTAGTTACACTTGTTTAGCATATTACTGTGCTACATGATACGGATAGTGGTTGTTTTTATGGACTCAGTTTTTTGCTATTTTCTTTAGATATATGTAAAATGTATCTATAAAATATTGTCAAAACCAAGAGAAGGACAGGGACTGGTCAGCATCCTTCCAGTTGACTAGTCAAGAACATCTGAGTTAAAGATCTGACGTCATTGCAGTGAGTAGATATTGCAACAGTACATTGTTTATTATTTTTCCTGTGCTGTGTGTGCAATTACATTTTGACCCAATTACAATGTAATTGACCCCGACCATGGCATGCATTATAATCTCTCATTTCTCTGTCTCTTTTGTAGAGCACAATACACACTGAACACATGGTCTCAAATCTCTCTTAATGTATGTCCTTCCAATGGCTACAGTACACTATGTCAACATCTCACCAAAAAGACAGACAGGAGAACAAGATTGAATTCCCCTTTTCAAATGACACATGAGGTTTCCATTTTCCACTGAGGCGGTTGACTAAGACTGTTGGAATCCCTCAGGGCAATACACATACAGTACGTCCCACGTGTTCCCTCCTAGTAACAGTGCCTTAGACAAGGATTGGGTCATAATAGACAGGGGATGTTTTGTTCATTCCATGGTTGTCTCCACAGGGTTGTTGTGTTTTGTTTTCTTTCAATCAACATTCATGTCTCTGAATGAACTGAATGAAACCAATGTTTGGTATTGGTTTTGTTTTCACCCCTGAGAGATGCTACACCTTGCCTCACAGCATTTTTCCTGTGAGAAAATTGTTAAAGACTACTGAACAGTGGCATGTAATGAAGCCACGGTCATTTTGAGTCACTGTATGCAGCTCAGGTCCACAGTCATCCAAAGAAGGCTTAATATGTCATTGATTTGGAAATGATAAAAATAAAGGATTAGACATTTTGTTCCGCTCTGACTGCTTTCGCCATTTATGATCAGTGTCTGTGAAGCAAAGTCTAAAGATGCATAACCAACCAGATTTAAATTTTATTCTCAAACTGTCAGAGCAGTTCCCGTTTGGAATATTTTATTTCACAGATTTGTTTCATCAAGAGGCTTTGGATTTGTGGAGGGGAAAAACGATTTTGCATAACACATTTTGCTTGTCACAGTAAATTTAGATTTGATCAGGAAGTCCCTGATTTATATGTGCGTCAGATGCCAAATCTCTACACTGGTTTATTTGTGGGAATTTGTATGAAGTAGAAGGCACTGCAGGGGGAAAAGAAAGACATTTAATCAAACTGTTGTGTCAAAGGTTAAAAAGCAAAAATGTCAATATCCTAAATGTATAATTGATGTGAGGATGTCTATATTAAACCTTTAGTCAGGAATTCTGTTTAAGTATTTCAGTTTGACATCATCAGAGAGCATATTTGAAAGGTAGTTTGTTGGTTGAGATTCTCCACACATTGAACTTATATTGCTTCCCTGAAATTGTGTTCTCAGAATATTTACGGCAACATAAATCTTTATTTGCTTTCTCAAATGTATTACATGTTATGGACTTTTTTATACGTTTATACACTACCATTCAAAAGTTTGGTGTCACTTAGCCATGTCATTATTTTTGAAAGAAAAGCAATTTTTTCGTCCATTAAAATAACATCAAATTGATCAGAAATACAGTGTAGACATTGTTAAGGTTGTAAATAACAATTGTAGCTGGAAACATCTGATTTTTAATGGAATATCTACATAGGCGTATAGAGGCCCATCATCAGCAACCATCACTCCTGTGTTCCAATGGCATGTTGTGTTAGCTAATCCGAGTTTATCATTTTAAAAGGCTAATTGATGTTACGTCCAGGCCTGAGTGTACAGGCTGGAGTGTTTAGTTTTGTTTTGGTGTAGGGTTTCTTCTGTTCTAGGGTGTGTATTTCTATGTTGGGGTAATGGTTCCCAATTAGAGGCAGCTGAGTCTCGTTACCTCTAATTGGGAACCATATATATGTTTGGGGTTTTGCACTAAAGTTGGTGGGTTATTGATGATTATTGTATTGTATTCATGCCATCGTGTTTAGATTTATGCCATCGTGTTTAGGTTTATGCCATCGTGTTTAGGTTTATGCCATCGTGTTTAGGTTTATGCCACAGTGTTTAGGTTTATGCCACAGTGTTTGTTCATAGCTTAGTTAGGTTCCTCGTCATGATCTTCGTTCTTTGTTTTGTTCAGTTCAGTTACGTTCGTTAATAAAATATGTATTCTGGTTACCTCGCTGCGCATTGGTCTGTCCCAAGAGGAAATCATGACAGAATAACCCACCCTGAAAAGACCAAGCAGCGAGAGGACAAGGAGTCCTGGACATGGAGGGAGACGGCGGAGCATCGTCGTCCCAGGAGGAGGATGAAAGCAGCAAAAGCTGAGCGGGGGAGTTACGAGGAGCTATATGGGGCATGGAGCCCGGAGAGGGAGAAATATGTTGGGACTCGCCTGGCTCCCCCAAAAAACTTTTGGGGGGGTTACACGAGGAGGTTGGCCGGTTCAGGGTGGACTCCTGAGCCAACTCCTCGTGCTCCTTGGAGGGAGCATTGGAGGGAGCGTCGCACTGAAAAGACGCCGTGCTATGCAGTTTTGCGCACGGTGTCTCCTGTGCGGATTCAGAGGCCGGTGCGCGAAATTCCAGCTCCACTCATCTGTCGGGCTAGGTTGAGTGTGCAGCCTGGAAGAGTGGTACCAGCTCTGCGCGCCAGGTCTCCAGTGCGCCTCCTAGGACCAAGATATCCTGCACCGGTTCTGCGTGCAGTGTCTCCGGTGCGTGTCCACAGCCCGGTGCGAGAGATCCCGGCTCCACTCATCTGTCAGGCCAAGGTTAGTGTGCTACCTGGTCTCCAGTGCGCCTTTTGGGACCAAAATATCCTGCGGTCCTGCGGGCAGAATCTCCGGTGCAAATCCACAGCCCAGTTCGTGAAATTCCAGCTCCACTCACCCGTGAGGCCAGGGTTAGTGAGCTACCTGGAAGAATGGTGTCGGCTCTCCGCATCAGGTCCCCTGTGCGTGTTGTGGATTCAACACGTCCTGTACCTGTTCCACGCTCCAAGATCCCTGTGCGTGTTGTGGATTCAACACGTCCTGTGCCTGTTCCACGCTCCAAGTAGGGACACGCACAACACCTAAGTTGTGCAGGACAGGGACAAGGTACGAGGTTCTAGGGTCATGCACAACACCTAAGTTGTGCAGGACATGGACAAGGTGCGAGGTTCTAGGGACACGCACAACACCTAAGTTGTGCAGGAAAGGGACAAGGTGCGAGGTTCTAGGGACACGCACAACACCTAAGTTGTGCAGGACACGGAGTTCCACGCTCCAAGATCCCTGTGCGTGTTGTGGATTCAACACGTCCTGTGCCTGTTCCACGCTCCAAGATCCCTGTGCGTGTTGTGGATTCAACACGTCCTGTACCTGTTCCACGCTCCAAGATCCAAGTACGTGTTGTGGATTCAACACGTCCTGTCCCTGCTCCACGCATCAGGCCCCCTGTGCGCCATCAGAGCCCGGCACGACCTGTCCCTGCTCCACGCATCAGGCCCCCTGTGCGCCCTCAGAGCCCGGCACGTCCTGTCCCTACTCCACGCATCAGGCCCCCTGTGCGCCTTCAGAGCCCGGCACGTCCTGTCCCTGCTCCACGCATCAGGCCCCCTGTGCGCCCTCAGAGCCCGGCACGTCCTGTCCCTGCTCCACGCATCAGACCCCCTGTGCAACCTCAGAGCCCGGCACGGCCCTTTCCTGCTCCCCGCACCAGAGTCCCAGTGCGTATCATCAGTCCAGTACGGCCGGTTCCTGCTCCCCGCAACAGAGTCCCAGTTCTCATCATGAGTCCAGTACGGCAGGTCACTGCTCCCCGCAACAGAGTTCCAGTGACCGGAGCCGCCACCTGGGACAAAAGGACCCACCTGAAGACCCCCCCACGGACTTTTGGCGCGGTCAGAGTCCGCGCCTTTGGGGGGGGTACTGTAACATCCAGGCCTGAGTGTACAGGCTGGAGTGTTTAGTTTTGTTTTGGTGTAGGGTTTCTTCTGTTCTAGGGTGTGTATTTCAATGATGGGGTAATGGTTCCCAATTAGAGGCAGCTGAGTCTCGTTACCTCTAATTGGGAACCATATATATGTTTGGGGTTTTGCACTAAAGTTGGTGGGTTATTGATGATTATTGTATTGTATTCATGCCATCGTGTTTAGGTTTATGCCACAGTGTTTGTTCATAGCTTAGTTAGTTTCTCTAGTTCGGTTCCTCGTCATGATCTTCGTTCTTTGTTTTGTTCAGTTCAGTTACGTTCGTTAATAAAATATGTATTCTGGTTACCTCGCTGCGCATTGGTCTGTCCCAAGAGGAAATCATGACAATTGATCATTAGAAAACCCTTTTGCAATTATGTTAGCACAGCTGAAAACTGTTGTCCTGATTAAAGAAGCATTAAACCTGGCCTTCTTTAGACGAGTTGAGTATCTGGAGCATCAGCATTTGTGAGTTCGATTCAAGGCTCAACATGGCCAGAAACAAAGACCTTTCTGCTGAAACTCGTCGGTCTATTCTTGTTCTGAGAAATTAAGGCTATTTCATGCGAGAAATTGCCAAGAAACTGAAGATCTCATACAATGCTGTGTACTACCCCCTTCACAGAACAGTGCAAACTGGCTCTAACCAGAATAGAAAGAGGAGTGGGAGGCCCAGGTGCACAACTGAGCAAGAGGACAAGTACATTAGAGTGTCTAGTTTATGAAACAGACGCCTAACAAGTCCTCAACTGGCAGCTTCATTAAATAGTACCCGCAAAACACCAGTCTCAACGTCAACAGTGAAGAGGCGGAGTCAAGTTCATCCCGGAGTCGAGTTCCTCTGTCCAGTGTCTGGCTTTTCTTTGCAACTCTGCCTAGAAGGCCAGCATCCTGGAGTCGCCTCTTCACTGTTGATGTTACAACAATGTCTACACTTTATTTCTGATCAATTTGATGTTATTTTAATGGACAAAAACTGTGCTTTTCTTTCAAAAACAAGGACATTTCTAAGAGTCCCCAAACTTTTGAACGGTAGTATATATATATATATATATATATATATATATATATATATATATATTTACCATGAATGATGTGACTAAATTGGAGGAATACACAGAATATCTCATACTGCAATATGTCGCTAGTAAATCTTTTATGAGCCTGTCGTCTCACCCTTGATGTTATGTCAAGTGACTCAACAGAGGAAAAACTAACAATCAATCCTCTCACACCTATGGAAGAAACCAGCACTGACCAAAGCTGACAGCTTGACATGCACAAGCAAAAACAGAGGAACATTCATTGAAGTGCAGGTTGATGTATTATGGAGTCAATTTCAATGACTATTTTGGGAAATATCTGCATTTCTGTATATAGCATACAGCATCAATTTATTGCTATGGACATTTTAGAGTGATCTGAGGCAAAAATACAAATTGGCAACTTTGAAATTAAAATAAACAAAACAACTCCTTCATAGGTGTCTGGAAAATTCTACCTTTATTTCCTTGTTGGGACTTTCCAAATTGACTGAGAATCACACTTAGCCGAATATCTCACCTTGTTGTGAAACGCATCAGTGCTTTGCATAAGATTTCTAATCTAGGGGGAACATTTTATTCCCAAAAGCAATTATCCAATTCATCATTCGGCACCCAAGAGAATTCCCCCTAGTGGCATCTGGCGTCCTGGTTGGCTTGTGCCAGGAAGTAGTGACTCAGAGGTCACTGCCGAGGAAAGAGGGACTTTTCCTGATCTGCCAGAGCTGATGGGAAGGCCTACCACCGTCACAGTTTCCCAATCCCAGGCATGTGTGTTGCCCCAGTGCCAAGGGATAAGATATCAGGATGTTTCACACTGATAAGGAATATCACATTTTGGGGTGGTTTAGATTGTGATGTGTGCAAATCACTCAGTCATGCTCTCTCACAGGACACATCACAAAAATGTTTTCTGGACAAAAGCACAGATTTGTGTGATTGACTCTAATCTTTGGTCAGACTAAATGAAAAGAAAAGGTTGGTTCGTCATTTCAACAGTGACCAGTGAGCGTCGAAGTCATAAAAGACAGTGACGTCGGTCAGTGGTGGTGACTAGAAGAACACTTGACTTGGCTGGGCACCCGCTGTTGTTTGGCTTTGTGTGCTCAAATTCCAACCACCAGCAAAGGGTAGTTAATCACCAGCGCACCATTAGGCTGGTTCCACATTTCCACACCGTGCGCTGGTTCCACATTTCCACACCGTCACTCCTGCACAAAGGCGCCTGAGCGTCCTTCGCTCGAAGAACACTGCTTTGGCTTTTGGTGACAAGCCCATGTGTGGGCTGGGTTACCAGCTGCATCCGATGCTTTCTAAAGAGATTGACACATTCTTGGAGACGTTACATATAAACCCCTTGTTGTGTCATTCAAAAGTATTTTATTCCAGCTCCGGTCGAGAAATGCGAGAGGAGCCAGTCACTGTTTGGCGGGCCAGTCACCGCATTGTGGTCGCCATGAATGTCAAATCACAACCTTAAAGGGTCACATCCTTCGAAACTTTAAACTGAAGAAATTACTGTTTTTCTTTCTCCAATCTTCAACGTGTTGTTTGATATATAGAAATAAGCCCTGTCGGGCCCAACCCTCGAGAAATAAAGCCCTGATATATTTGACACCTAAACGGTCAGGGTGCTTCGTGACAAAGCCGAATCCTCTGAATCTCCATCACACGTTTGATAATGAGGACCTTGTCTCCAGCTGTTTATCTGCCTCACTTTCTCTCAGCTCACTGGTATGTACAATACATTATTGTGTGCTCAATAATCAAGCAATCAGGGAGAGAACCTCTCCCCAGATGATGCCAAGATGAATTCCAATATAAAGATGTCAGCCCTAAATCATATTAGCTGCTTGTTATTCTAATGCTGCTTGGCCACTGCTTGTTTGACTAAGGGCTTGAATATTCCATTACGGATCACAATTGGACCTCGCCACCTCCATCATGTGTTACATAGAAGAAGGGAAGTTCACATGGGCAGCATTCATAATCATTACAAGGCCTTTCTGCTCTCCAATACATATAGGGGTACTTGGTAGCCTTGGGCCCAGCTTGGATCTGCTAAAACGTGACATGATCAGAACTTTAAGGGTGGTGCCAGGAAGATGCAGGGACTGAAGGACCAGAGCCCACCGTGGTTGTGCCAGCCTCATCTTCCCTGTAGTTTTATTGGACCCAGCACCTCATCAAGTCTTCTCGCACAGAGAGAAAGTTACATGTGAGTCAGAGCTCGCTGGGTTGAGACCTGCTAATTTGTTCCATGCACTGCACTGCACTGGCAAATTTGTTGAGAGAAAATGGCCCTCTTAGTGTGAGGCTGTGTTTGACTAAAATTAGGCCTAAACCAGAGATGGCAGACTGAATATGCTCTGTGCCAATTAGAGGCGTGATCAGCATTTTATCCAACGGTTAATAATGGGATTTTTGCCTCCCCTTATCAAGTCCCAGTATAAGCTACAGTATCTTGAGGTGGACACTGAGATGGCCTATATGGGAGAACAGCATATTTCTTTCACCTCATCAAACTCGACAGGGACTTCATCAGGAAACAGCATATCGGTAGAAATAATCCCCTGGGTGCAATTAACAACTGTTTCCACATGACAGGTCCCCAACTGCTCTCAATTCTCCATCCTAAAAATATATTTGCCTCAATTAAGTGTCTGAAATTCTTGAAAATATTTGAAATAGGGATGTTTTCTTTTCTTCAGCAAACTATTTTATTGGGTTTAGAAATACTCACTTACTTATATACTGTAAGTGATGGAACTTTTGTCTCAATTGCCGGGTGGCTTGGCATGGCAAGAAACAGATATTATGGTATTATGGTGCATGGAGACCTTTAAAATGGCACCCTCTTGTCTAGCGTAGATGGCTTTTGGAACTGTTACATTGAGATTGATTCTCATGTCCTCTGCTCTTTGCCTGCTGTGAATCGTTTAATAACATGATGACATTTCATAACATATTCCTATATTTATGCTTGTGCACAACCTTCCCTGCTTGAGTTCTTAATGAGTAGCTCTTTGAGAAAGTATTAGCCACCTAAAACCTGCCAGGGTTCGCAGAAGTATTGGTTAAAAGGACACAATACGACAGTTCCACGCCACTTTATTTCAAGGGTGAATTCATCTTGTTTTTTCATATACTGTTATTGTGAAACTTGATGGCCACGGAGTGAACTAAAATCTAGGGCGGTGCAAGGTTTGATAAATACATGACAGGTGGAAAGACAATATTCCAAACATGACTCAGAGGACACACAACACGGATCCCACCTCGTTTCAGCAAGAGGAGAACACCTACTCTTTTCTAAAACAATAACAAGGAGTAGTCAGTTTCATTTACTGTGATAGAGAAAAACATGGAAAATTTCTCCTCTGCCACTGTGGACGAGTGCTGCTGCTAGCATGTAACAACACTGATCGTTTCCAGTATTGTTTCCAGTATTGGCCATGGTGAATCACGCTAGGGTGAGGGTGGGAATGTTCGTCATCTCCTTGGCAACGGCTTCCATGTGTGTTATCGTTCTCAGTACCAGACCTGTGTTTCTCTACATTTCTCCTCTCATCCCTCCATCCCATTTCCACAGAGAACAGGTTAATCTCCCTGTATGAAGAGAGTCTCTCTCTCTCTCTCTCTCTCTCTCTCTCTCTCTCTCTCTCTCTCTCTCTCTCTGTCTCTCTTTCTTCATCTCCCTCAGGGTGTACCCTCTGTGATTTACTGTTTTCTGACCGTAGAATGGGTGGTTATTCTTTCTGTATTTTTGGACGCATCACTGATCTGTTTCCCTGAGAAAGTATCAGTATCATAACCTCCTGAGCTAACTCCTTGGTACCAGGATCACCCCAACAACAGTCCATACCAACGTGACCTGTTGTCATAGCTGTCGCTGCCATGAACAGGAAACCAGAACATAATAAAGACGTTTACATTAAATAAGGCATTATATTACAGTAACTGAGAGGAATAACACATGTAGTTGTCATAACTGTATAAAAACCTAGAAAATGACGTATAGTCATATACTAATGCATGTGCTGCCAATTACAAGTGCAGAGTATTTACAGTGAAGGTACACATTGTTACCATTCGACTTATACCTGCTGTTGACATTGTAAAGGGATGGTACTTATATCATCCACTATAAAATGTTATAGCCCAGAGGGCTTATGCTGTGTAGCTCTGTCTCCGTGATGTAAAACAATATAGCAATGAATATACATGAAAATGAAGACCTCCAAGTTTGATTCACACCCATTGTTCTCCGACTATCTAAGACATAATAGGGACTGTGTTGCCTTCATTTGTGGCATGATTGTGCCATTTTATCCACACAATGAGATTAGTCAGTGCACATACCTATCTTCCTTGAGACATAGAAACCCAATACTTTTAGTGTCTGACTCCAGAAAGAAAGAAGAAAACCAAAAAAAAAGGAAATACTGCTCTACATGTTTGGGCGAAAGGTACTATAGCTCTCCTTTAGAACTTGGAGCAGGTTTGAGTGTCAAGGCACATAGGATTCCCGTGGCTCCATTGGGATGAACATAGTGTTTGGGAAAACAGTAAAGGGTGAACAGTTGCAAACTTGATCGTGAGGGATCACAATACCTTAGGCAGATGAGCACGCAATGTCGTTTCCTCTACGTATCCTCAGAGTATTGAGCACTCAATTTAAAATAGTTCGTTTTTACATAGATCCTTTTAGTTTAACAAACATACTGATATGAATGTGGAAGCTGAACAGTGGCTTCTGTCATGTTCTATTGACTTTCATGTGTGTGTAAGTGTCAAGTAGCTTGGCAGCCATTGCATCTTGCACGGCCGTGTCAATGAGGCATACCAAAAAAGAAAACAAAGAATGTGGAAAAAGTCGGGGGGGGTGAAAACTGCTTCAAACCATTTCATATCTTCATGCTCAACTGGCAGCATGTTTGAACCGGGACCCTACCATTATCAGATGGGTTCAATCCTTTCTCCCTTTGTGCTCTGTTTCACATACTGTAGGCCTCCTTTACCCTCAGAACGCCGCTGCTGGATGTGTAGTGGCACAACGGGGCTGCTTATCTTCACGGCTTCCTCTCCTCGTCTTCACAACGTGGTGAAGAGATCTTATCCAGAGGGTGTTTTAGCCTGTGTGTTCTCCCCGAGACCAGAAGGAATGTACTCATATGACCAGACGTGGTCGAAACGCCCTGCATCACACTGTTAAAAACCCAACGCCGGGGTCTGTCAATCTCAATGCTGATAGGTTTTTTTCATTTCCTTTCTGTTCCCCATCTAACTTGTCATGGTTACAGATACAGATCTTTTTTTGACAGGGCGCCGTAATACAATGTCTGACAACATGGAACTTATGCACAGGGCTGCTGTGGCAGTGGGGAATTGTGTGAGGGCAACACATGCCGGATGTTGTGTGAGAACATTCCCTGGCCAGACAAGGGAAGATGTGGTGGCTGGTTCTGGGTAGAATAGGAGGGCACTGCAATTATCCAGAAGATTAGAGAGGTTGGAAAAGCTAAATTCTATCTCCGTTACACATCACGGCATCATGAAATCAGTCAAATCAGGACATTGGCAGCAGAAAGGAACTACGTTTTGGTTTCCAATGAATCCTTTATTATTTACAAGGGCAAAATACAAAATAATGATTTGATAATGTTAGCTAGCTAGGCTAACTGAGGCTGCAGGCATGCATGTTCTAATCCTACATTTACAAATAACAACAACTCCATTCAGCGTTAGCTCTACATTGTTGTAGCCGATCCTTCTCCTTAAAATGTTAATACTGTCATTTTCATTCCATCTTCCATTGATTAGACATCTCCTAACTTTTGCCACACACGGAGCGTAGCTCTATGACTGTAGCTTATTGCCGCTTTGATGACTCATGATTGGCGAACAGGGTCCCAGATCGGATCACGGGTATTCAGGTACAGGTGACTAGGCAAAGACCTACATCACACACCCACTGTGACATCACTGACAGGGACTCTCTCCACTGCTTATTGTTCATATCCTTTCACACTGTTGTCACTAGCTAGGGTTCCATCCAATCACACTGTTGTCACTAGCTAGGGTTCCATCCAATCACACTGTTGTCACTAGCTAGGGTTCCATCCAATCACACTCTTGTCACTAGCTTGGGTTCCATCCAATTACACTGTTGTCACTAGCTTGGGTTCCATCCAATCACACTGTTGTCACTAGCTAGGGTTCCATCCAATCACACTGTTGTCACTAGCTAGGGTTCCATCCAATCTCACTGTTGTCACTAGCTAGGGTTCCATCCAATCACATTGTTGTCACTAGCTTGGGTTCTATCCAATCACACTGTTGTCACTAGCTAGGGTTCCATCCAATCACACTGTTGCCACTAGCTTGCGTTCTATCCAATCACACTGTTGTCACTAGCTAGGGTTCCATCCATTCACACTGTTGTCACTAGCTAGGGTTCCATCCAATCACACTGTTGTCACTAGCTAGGGTTCTATCAAATCACACTGTTGTCACTAGCTAGGGTTCCATCCAATCACACTGTTGCCACTAGCTTGGGTTCCATCCAATCACACTGTTGTCACTAGCTTGGGTTCCATCCAATCACACTGTTGTCACTAGCT
>QNTS01002990.1:122462-158098 GCA_003317085.1 Hucho hucho
GCCAAGGATGTACTCAGAGGCTTGGGTTATTGGATTTACTCTGGCTATGAAGGCCAGAGGTTTGCCTGTACATGGAAATATGGAAATCAAAGAGAGCTGTGAATTATGACAAAAAGATTCACAATATATTTTTGATTTGATTTGGTGTAGCATAATGTACTCAGGATGCATGGAAAGAGATCTGAAATGGGACAAAGCAAATATCCGCAAGATTATTTTCTCTAAAAACACTGGAGAGAAATTATATTGTTTCTTCCAAGTCTTCACCAACCATTCAGCCACCCCAACCCCAACCACTACCGCCAGTTCAAAAAGGAAATCTTCTCGGATATATCCCAAACCCCAAATTACGACTGCTCGAGGAACAATAAAAAAGGCCTACTTTAAAAAGTGACATGAAAACTCTCGGGGCAGAGTTTAACAGTTTTGCTGACTCATTTTATAGGCCGATTGACTCTGGACCATTTTCTACTGAAGACGAGAGCAGAAAGTGAGCATGCAGCACTATTGTGCAGTGACTCAATGACACGTCTTGTTGCTGCCTGTCTACCATAACCATGAAGACTGAGGATAGAAAGATGCCTGAGGATAGAGAGATGTTTGAGGATAGAGAGACGCCTGAGGATAGAGAGATGCCTGAGGATAGAGAGACGCCTGTCGTGTCACGCCTCCCTACTATGCCTGGATCAGCAGAGAATAGATTGCATGAGAGGGGCCAATCATTGTTCATATGACGCAGCACACTGACTGGTGTAACTGGATATGCCTTGCATGAAGTCCGCAGGCTCTTGTTCTCTTTTGGATTAGTCCTTTGACAAGATGAGATGGTTTATCGTAATGTATATAGTCGATTGCATATAAATAAGTTCAATTTTTTATGTTTAATTTTTTTTCAATCTTCATTTGACCTTTATTTTACCAGGCTGGTCAATTATGAACAAATTCTTATTTACAATGACGGCCTGATTATAGTATGACTATCCATGCTGTATTCTGTGTGTGTGTGTGTGTGTGTGTGTGTGTGTGTGTGTGTGTGTGTGTGTGTGTGTGTGTGTGTGTGTGTGTGTGTGATACGCTCAAAGAGCTACAATATGTTATGCAACCACAAAGCCAGACATAGAACACTCCCATTAAATGAAATCTGAAATGTGGTTGCCTTAGGGGCTTGATGTTTGCTTGATCATACATCATTACAATATGCAATTATGTCCTGCTTACTGATAATAAGAACACAGTTTTGTGAGGATACAAAAACTGGTGCAATAATTTCAAGACTGCCAGTCTTATTCAGATCATCTGCTCAGAAAACATGTCTATATGGTTGTAACTACAGAGAAGAACTCCAAGCTTTAGCCATGATCTTTTTTAGGACCTGGAGAAAGAAAAACATCTGGGATATATCAAACTAGGACTCCATACAGTCATTTCATAGACTTGGTTAAACAACATACTGAACATAGTAAATGCAGTATGTTGGTTTCTATATAACTCAATAAATAGATACAGTATTACTACTAGGCTCAACATATAAATGCCCCCTTTCATTATACATTCAATCAAATACTGCATACTAGATTATAGGTACTGTCAAATGTAGGTCTGTGTCCCAGTCATGCCCCTTTAACTGTGCACAGCAACAGATGTTCTACAGGCTGCCCTCTTCTGAAAGGGCCTTTTGCCTGGCCTGAAGACTGAACAAGTGTCTGTCCAGGGTCAAAGGTCAAGGTAAGCAAAAGGCACAAGGTTGCCCCGGTGTCCTGACCTTTCACGACCTTCTAAATGAGTGCAAGGTGATACACTCTAAGGGTCAGTGCTCACATGTTGAAACCAGGCCGGTGTGTTGACTAACATCCTTCGACATCCCCCCGGCGATGACGTGAGGGGGACACAGGCTCTCATGGGACACAAAGACATCCCTGAGGCTCCTGGGTGATTAGGAGAGCCAATCAAGCGAGCTGCATTGCAGCTGGAATGACCAGCTGGACTGGACATTTTTTTAGACAGGCTTAATTTTAGCCAGACCCATGGAGGATGTCTCATACTCATAGTGGCCTGGCCCCATATTCACAGTCTCAGGCACAGGAGGTTGGTGGCACCTTAATTGGGGAGAATGGGCTCTTGGTAATGACTGGAGCAGAATCAGTGGAATGGTATCACATACATCAAACACATGGTTTGTTTAATGCCATTCCATTTGCGCCGTTCCGGCCATTATTATGAGACGGAACGGCGTGAAATTGTTAGATTACTTGTTAGATACTACTGCATGGTCGGAACTAGAAGCACAAGCATTTTGCTACACTCGCATTAACATCTGCTAACCAGGTGTATGTGACAAACAACATTTGATTTGATTTGATTATTTTATTTTATTTTTTATTTGACCTCCTCCCCTCAGCAGCTTCCACTGGTCTCATGCTATAGGAGTGCTGATATAGGATCAGTTTAGCCTTTTTGATGATAATAATACACAAGTTGATATTGACAGGGGGACCTGATTCAGGATCAGCACACCACTTTTTGAATACAGGCCCTTATTAATACTTAATTAACACAGCCCCTGGATATGTGCTAGAGACCTCTCATTAGATGATTACATAACTCCAAGTCTCTAAGGCTGTGAGTCTACGTGAACAGCAGAAAATAACTAGCTGAAGATCTCCTCTGTCATTTGATTAACATTGACAGACATGAATCACTGATCTGTTCAACCTCCTCTCCTCTGCTTAGCAACACATAAAAATAACAAGATGGCCTTTTAACAGTGTCTTCTCTCAATTGAGGCGGTAACGATTCAGTATGTACATAATTATCCCTAATTAGAGACATCCATTTGGCCATATGAAAATATGTTGTAACACTTGGATGGAGAAATTAGCTCATTGGTTCCTGTCCTAATTTCTATGGTTACCTAGTTGTGGACCATTATCTTAGCATATCTGCGGCGACGCGATGTGTAACCACTAATGGGGAGCTCCATGGCAACCGATGACAAACTTTGTTAATGTCAGGTCTGCGACATAAATCTTTCACATTGGTTCAGGACTGAGGAAGAACAGACGCACTGTAAACACTCAAAGACAACCCGACCACACTGAACCCTTTCTAACTCAATAATGTCAACACCGGGCACCGGCCCACCAGATTGTTGCACCGTTTATTTGTTGGAAAAGCTTGCTTTCACCTACTCAAATTGATTGCCTGCACTGTCTGAAATGTGCAGGACCAGGCATTGTAGAGGGACATGCCCTTGTCACTTTTTTAAGAGGTTTGGGTATAATCTGTTAACCCTGTGGCTGTATTTTATAAGCTACTGCAACGAAACCAGTGAATTGCCATACCAAATATTTTCCCGCTGGGTGAAATATTTCAATGCCAATGGCTCATGTGTCTAACATAATTTTGTGGAGGGAAGTAAAACCATACAAAAGAAAAATGATCCTCCAATTGAGAGAACTTGGGTTAAGAATTATGAATCCTACAACGTCTTTCCCCTAAAGACTCCTTTTCAACATTTCCAGTTGCATCCTTAAAATATGTCCAAAAGCCCAAGTAAATAGTACTCATACAATTTGACGATTAGGAAAGTAATTTAAGTACCGTCAGTCAAAGCTAACAGGGTCATTTTGTAAGTCTGGATAGTATTTTTATTATGGCTCTCTTCCTCTGCCTAAAAAAGTCACAAAAAAGGCGATCGTTTTTCTCTCTCTTTCTGCAGAGAAATCGAGGTCTCTGCCATTAACGTCTTGTTTAAGTTATGGCCAGCATTCTATCTAAAGTCCCATTTGAGTAGGACAGAGTTAAATAGAACAGGATCATGGAGAATAGGTCAAAAGAGCCTCAGTGATCATCCTCCATATGCTGTAAATTACAGTGCTAATACAATTAATGAGCACTTTGCATACTGTATACATTACATATGCTTTCAAAGAAACTGTTTATCTGCCTATGTCTCAAATCAAATGTTGCATTTTAACCTTGAGTCTATAATACAAACGTTTTTTGTGGCACAGAGTTGTAGTGGTAGGCCGTCATTGTAAAAAAAGAATTTGTTCTGAACTGACTTGCCTAGTTAAATAAAGGTTAAATAAAAAAATGTAAAAAAAAAATAGTGAGGATCTCAGTATAAGTTGAATGGCCTACATATAGAACAGGGTGAGGGAAGGCATGTGTCAAAGCAACAAAAAACATTGACCAGCCATGGGCCAACTATGGGCAAGGGCCATAGGGAAAAGGGAAGCTGGCATAGAAACATACACTTTCATCAACGCAACGGCAGCACTTCCACAGACATAAATATGTTTTTGTGCAGCGTTGGATGCACTTGAAATGCGATGACAGTTTGAAACATTTGAAATAATCATCACTGTCTCCGTGGTAACAAAACCTGTCCCCATAGATACTGCTATGTTAATGTGAAAACTTAGCAAGATGTATGTATTGTGACCATGGCCACAGTCGATGAGTGCAAAAATTCCACCTTACTCCCAATCCCTTTCCGGGACTGTGCCCCTTCTAAATAGGGCCTGAATGCAGCTTGCTTTCCAAATCTTACAAGTTCCCCCCAATGGGTAGAAAGCATGCGCAAACAAAAAGGCATTTTCTGGGCAGCCAAATACAGTGATGGCTTCTCCATTTACTCCATCTGCCTGGGTGAGTCCAATTCCAGTGAATGAAGCCTGAACTTGAAGCTTTCACTCAGAGGTTTCGTGTTTCTGGGGAGCAGTTTTGAGGTTGCACCTCACTGTTTTCTGGGGAGCAGTTTTGAGGTTGCACCTCACTGTTTTCTGGGGAGCAGTTTTGAGGTTGCACCTCACTATTTTCTGGGGAGCAGTTTTGAGGTTGCACCTCACTGTTTTTATCACCACTCTTGTCATATGTCTTTCTGCACTCTAAGTGGGACTCTTACATCTCGAAGTAGGAGAGCTTGGAACCACTGTCTTAAAAAAAGGGCATCACTGAATAAATTACATTGACGGTGTTTTAGCTTGAGTTTCCTCATATCTCGACTAGAATTGAGTGGAGGTTTTCAACGGTGTGTAATGGAAACCATGGTAATCGGTTTACTGGTCACTTTCTTTTATCGAGTGAGGTGATGAACATGCATGCATGTATACACACTGTATAGACTTTCAGGAAAGCATGTATTATCCAGAAATGCTAGTGTGTGAAAGAGGATGTTATAGTTGAACAGATTGATGAATTTATTGCAGTTACATTGGGTATTTTCAATTCAACAATTTTTTTTACAGAATCTATTTGACTTTCTTTGCCTAACTTAGCACACAGGTTGGCTCCTGTAACATTGAACCACTACCATATCCAAACCATCAGGCTCTCTTCAGAACTCTCATTCTTCTTCTTGCTCTCTCTTTTCCTCTTTCTCACACTACTCTTTCTCTCTTTTCCTGTCTATCATTTTAAGCCATCCCCCCTTCATCTGTCCTTCTCAGTTTCTCTGACAAGGAGGATTTTATTGCTAAACTTCCCCTCAGCTGATTACAAAAAGATATGTAGAATGATTGCTTGGTTGAAACCTTGAGAGTGCTGCAGAAATAACAAACAACAATGACAGTAGCGGCTGAGACACCTTGTCTGTTCGGCTAATGCTGGTGCCGAGATGTTTCAAGGTGCTGTTTTGATACCGTGCATAAATTACTGCCACGCTTCTTATTTTCAACTATAGATTATTGCCTCACTTCTTATTTTCAACTATAGATTATTGCTTCACTTCTTATTTTCAACTATAGATTATTGCTTCACTTCTTATTTTCAACTATAGATTATTGCCTCACTTCTTATTTTCAACTATAGATTATTGCCTCACTTCTTATTTTCAACTGCGGTGATGTTAATGTCAGTGTTTTATTGGCCAGCAGGCATAAACCCAAATTAGAAAACTGAATATGAAAAATAACTATCATCTTTGTCCTGTCATGGATTACGGAATGTAGGATGAATGGTAGGATGAATGGTAGGATGAATGGCAGAATGAATGGTAGGAGGAATGGTAGGATGAATAATAGGATGAATGGTAGGATGAATGGTAGGATGAATAATAGGATGAATGGTAGGATGACTGGTAGGATGAATGGTAGGATGTATTGTAGGATGAATGGTAGGATGAAAGGTAGGATGAATAATAGGATGAATGGTAGGATGACTGGTAGGATGAATGGTAGGATGTATTGTAGGATGAATGGTAGAATGAAAGGTAGGATGAATAATAGGATGAATGGTAGGATGAATGGTAGGATGAATGGTAGGATGAATGGCAAGATGAATGGTAAGCATTATAATAATGATATTGCCATCAATTGTTAATACAAAATATACTACAAATATACAAAGCAAGACATAACTACAGTTGCTCAGTTATGTTTGCAATGTTATGCTACACATTCAGCACACGTACCATATCAGTTAAACATAGGATCCCTTTAACAAAGACAATAAGCCACAGCCAGGTATACTGTTGGTCTATGGTTAAGGCTTTTTAGTCCAAAGTAGTGTAGCGCTCGGCTGAGTGAAGCTTCCTTGTAAGCTGGTTTAGAAAATGACTGCCTTCATGTTTTGTTTGGGAGCCACCAAATAATTTACTATGTAATTACATACTCTGCAAAAGCCTCTAGGTCCATTTGGGAGTCTCTGTATTATAGACGCAACCAGAGCCTTGACCAAATAAAAATTCAAACCCACCCTCTAATCAAAAACTGGAAAACACACATCCTGAAGCAAAGTTTTATGTCTACAGTTCACTAAATACCCTTACACCAACAATCTGGGTGTAATTTGCAATTTGCAGTTTGGTCAAAAGTTTTCATTCGGTCCATGGCAAACAAGCACTGTGCTGAAGGAACTCCATCGTGACCGCTGAAGATAAGTCCCATCATTATATTTGGCCAGTTTTGCTGAGAAACATCCCAAATGTGGTGGATGGGACCTTGAAAAGTTACAGTACCTTCTAGATATCTGGGCATTGTTGTGCAGGTTCTGCATATTTTCTACAGAGCACTGTAGACAGATTATTGGATGATGAGAAAGTGACGAGACTGGGAGTGACAGGTGGGTGTGTCCAATGTGTGTCAGGTTTGCACCAATGGCAACACAGGACAGAAAGTCAACAAGAAGCTATGGTATCACTTTATTTGTATAGTCTCAAGTAGA
The DNA here is from genome assembly GCA_003317085.1 of Hucho hucho. NCBI lineage: Eukaryota > Metazoa > Chordata > Actinopteri > Salmoniformes > Salmonidae > Hucho > Hucho hucho. Next base: position 129,630 of record QNTS01002990.1, read on the forward strand.
TGGCCAGTAGATGTTCAATAACAATCAACAACATTTCAAGTAATTATCCACTAACCCTAGCCCTAAATTGTCCTCACTCTAAACTTAACCCTTACCCTAACCATAGCCCTTACTCTAACCATTATCCTTACCCTAACCCTTATTTTAAACCTAATCCAAATCTTAGCCTCAACACTATCATGCCGGAGACCCTAGACCCACTCTAATTCGCATAACGACCCAAAAGATCTAGAGGTGATGCAATCTCAATCGCACTCAACACTGCCCTTTCCAACTTGGACTAAAGGAACACATACAGTGGTTCCTCCTTCAAAAGTTGTGAGCTTACAACGCAAGACTTAAAGGTACCCAGCGTCACAGCTTCACTGCTCTAGACCACCACAAGAGGGAGATAGAGTACTCATCATGCATTTGGGTCCCAAGGTTTTTATACAGTTGAAGTCGGAAGTTTACATAAACCTTAGCCAAATACATTTAAACTCAGTTTTCACAATTCCTGACATTTAATCCTAGTAAAAATTCCCTGTCTTAGGTCAATTTGGATCGCCACTATATTTTAAGAATGTGAAATGTCAGAATAATAGTAGAGAGAATTATTTATTTCAGCTTTTATTTCTTTCATCACATTGCCAGTGGGTCAGAAGTTTACATAGACTCAATTAGTATTTGGTAGCATTGCCTTTAATTTGTTTAACTTGGGTCAAAGGTTTCGGGTAGCCTTCCGCAAGCTTCCCACAATAAGTTGGATGAATTTCCTCCTGACAGAGCTGGTGTAACTGAGTTAGAATTGAAGGCCTCCTTGCTCGCACACGCTTTTTCAGTTCTGCCGACAAATGTTCTATAGGATTGAGGTCAGGGCTTTGTGATGGCCACTCCAATAACTTGACATTGTTGTCCTTATGCCATTTTGCCACAACTTTGGAAGTATGCTTGGGGTTATTGTCCATCTGGAAGACCCATTTGCGACCAAGCTTTAACTTCGTGACTGATGTCTTGAGGTGTTGCTTCAATATACCCAAAAAAATTTCCTGACTCATAATGCCATTTATTTAATGAAGTGCACCAGTCCCTCCTGCAGCAAAGCACTCCCACAACATTATGCTGCCACCCCTGTGCTTCACGGTTGAGATGGTGTTCTTCGGCTTGCAAGCCTCCCCCTTTTCCTCCAAACATAACGATGGTCATTATGGCCAAACAGTTCTATTTTTGTTTCATCAGACCAGAGAACATTTGTCCAAAAAGTACGATCTTTATCCCCATGTGCAGTTGCAAACCGTAGTCTGGCTTTTTTATGGCGGTTTTGGAGCAGTGGCTTCTTCCTTGCTGAGCGGCCTTTCATGTTATGTCGATATGGGACTTGTTTTACTGTGGATATAGATACTTTTGTGCCTGTTTCCCCAGCCTCTTCACAAGGTCCTTTGCTGTTGTTCTGGGATTGATTTGCACTTTTTGCACTATAGTACATTCATCTCTAGGAGACAGAACACGTCTCCTTCCTGAGCGGTATGACAGGTACGTGGTCCCATGGTGTTTATACTTGCGTACTATTGCTGGTACAGATGAATGTGGTACCTTCAGGTTGCTCCCAAGGATGAACCAGACTTGTGGAGGTCTACAATTTTTTTTCTGAGTTCTTGGCTGATTTCTTTTGATTTTCCCATGATGTCAAGCAAAGTGGCACTGAGTTTGAAGGTAGGCCTTGAAATACATCCACAGGTACACCTCCAATTGACTCAAATTATGTCAATTTGCCTAACAGAAGCTTCAAAAGCCATGGCATAATTTTCTGGAATTTTCCAAGCTGTCAACTTAGTGTATGTAAACGTCTGACCCACTGGAATTGTGATACAGCGAATTCTAAGTGAAATAATCTGTCTGTAAACAATTGTTGGAAAAATTACTTGTGTCATGCACAAAGTAAATGTCCTAACCAACTTGCCAAAACAATAGTTTGTTAACAAGACATTTGTGGAGTGGTTGAAAAACAAGTTTAATGACTTTCTTCAGCAAAGATGGCTGACAAAACATTACGGGGGAAGCAAATGTGAGTAATTATAACGTCATAACGAGTCAACCAAAAAATGTACAATTGAGAGGAATATGTTACTTAATGCTATTTTTTTTGTCTTGAAGTTAATTTACAAAAATTGCTATTTAGCAAGTTAGCTGACTAGCTAACATTAGCCAGCTAGCTAGCTGATGTTATGACATGAGTATGAGTATGACATTGTAATTCGTGTTGTTTAATGTTTTAGGGACTCCTGAGAAAACCAGCAAACCAGGCTATTGTCTTGGGAAAGAGTGGATGTAAAGAATATAGCTAGCGAAAGCATTTAATGCAAATTTAATGTACAATTGTGTAAGCTTGCCTTGCCTTGCAATGCAGCTGAAGTAACATAGCTAGATAACTAGTTACTTGCTTATTGTGTAGTGGAGGATAAAAATAACTGTATGCCTATGGATGTGTAGCTAGCTAAAGTATGTAGCCAATCTGTGAATGGACCCTAAAACGTTAGGTTCTGAATTGATATTCATACCAATCTATGAACCTCAGCTATCATAGTTGTAGTATCAACTTCAAGTCTGAATGGAATTAATGAAGCATATGGATAGTGCCCACGAAGCTCATCACTAAGCTAAGGACCCTGGGACTAAACACCTCCCTCTGCAACTGGATCCTGCACTTCCTGACGGCCAGCCTCCAGGTAGTAAGGGTTGGCAATAACACATCTGCCATGCTGATCCTCAACACTGGGCCCCTCAGGGGTGCGTGCTTAGTCCCCTTCTGTACTCCCTGTTACCCACGACTGCGTGGCCATACATGACTCCAACACCATCATTAAGTTTGCTGATGACACAACAGTGGTAGGCCTGTTATACTCACAGACAATATTTTAACACTCTTAGAAACTTCAGAGTGTTTCCTATCCAATAGTACTAATTATGTGCATATCCTATTTTCTGGGCCTGAGTGGGAGGCATTTTACTTTGGGCACGCCAGACTCTCCAAAACCGTACCTCGGGAGCCGCTCCCTAAGAAGTTGGCCACTTTAATAAAAGTATCACTTGTCACTTTAATAATGTGACTTTAATAATGTTTACATTTCTTGCATTACTCATCTCATATGTATATACTGTTTTTCATGGCATCTATTGCATCTTGCCTATGCTGCTCTGTCATTGCTCATCCATATATTTACAGTGGCTTGCGAAAGTATTCACCCCCTTGGCATTTTTCCTATTTGTTTCCTTACAACCTGGAATTAAAAGAGATTTTTGGGGGGTTTGTATCCTTTGATTTACACATCTTTGAAGATGCAAAATATGTTTTATTATGAAACAAACAAGAAATAAGACAAAAAAAGAAAACTTGAGCGTGCATAACTATTCACCCCCCCCCCAAGTCAATAATTTGGAGAGCTACCTTTTGCAGCAATTACAGCTGCAAGTCTCTTCGGGTATGTCTCTATAAGCTTGGCACATCTAGCCACTGGGATTTTTGCCCATTATTCAAGGCAAAACGGTTCCAGCTCCTTCAAGTTGGAAGGGTTCTGCTGGTGTACAGCAATCTTTAAGTCATACCACAGATTCTCAATTGGATTGAGGTCTGGGCTTCAAGACATTTAAATGTTTCCCTTTAAACCACTGAAGTGTTGCTTTAGCAGTATGCTTAAGGTCATTGTCCTGCTGGAAGGTGAACCTCCGTCCCAGTCTCAAAACAGGTTTCCGTCAAGTATTTCCTTGTATTTAGCGCCATCCATCATTCCTTCAATTCTGACCAGTTTCCCAGTCCCTGCCGATGAAAAACATCCCCACAGCATGATGCTGCTACCACTATGCTTCACTGTGGGGATGGTGTTCTCGGGGTGATGGGAGGTGTTGGATTTGCGCCAGACATAGCATTTTCCTTGACGGTCAAAAAACTAAATTTTTCTCTCATCTAACCAGAGTACCTTCTTCCATATGTTTGGGGAGTCTCCCACATGCCTTTTGGCAAACACCAAACATGTTTGCTTATTTTGTTCTGGCCACTCTTCCGTAAAGCCCAGCTCTGTGAAGTGTACGGCTTAAAGTGATCCTAAGGACAGATTCTCCAATCTCCGCTGTGAAGCTTTGCAGCTCCTTCAGGGTTATCTTTGGTTTCTTTGTTGCCTCTCTGATTAATGCCCTGCTGGCCTGGTCTGTGAGTTTTGGTGGGCGGCCTCTCTTGGCAGTTTTGTTGTGGTGCCATATTCTTTCTGGTTTTTAATAATGGATTTAATGATGCTCCGTGGTATGTTCAAAGTTTCCAATATTTTTTTATAACTCAACCCTGATCTGTACTTCTCCACAACTTTGTCCCTGGCCTGTTTGGAGAGCTCCTTGGTCTTCATAGTATCGCTTGCTTGGTGGTGCCCCTTGCATAGTGGTGTTGCAGACTCTGGGGCCTTTCAAAACAGGTGCATATATACTGAGATCATGTAACAGATCATGTGACACTTAGGTTGCACACAGGTGGACTTTATTTAACTAATTATTTGACTTCTGAAGGTAATTGGTTCCACCAAATCTTATTTAGGGGCTTCATAGCAAAGAATACATTTTCACGCTGTCACGATCTTTGTGCGGGACAGACCAAGGCGCAGCGATGCTTCCAGTATACATTTTTATTTATCCACGTAACTGGGCAAAAACAACAAAAATGAAAACGAAGATCATGATGCTGAACATAACTACACACATAACAAGCTATGCACAAACAATAACCCACAAAATACTAGTGAAAAACCCCAAACATATATATGGTTCCCAATTAGAGGTAACGACACACAGCTGCCTCTAATTGAGAACCATTACCCTAACATAGAAACACAACACCTAGAACAAAAAAACCCTACACCAAAACGAAACTAAACACGCCAGCCTATAACTATCAGGCCTGAACGTGACAGTACCCCCCCCCAAAGGCGCGGACTCCGACCGCGCCAACAGTCCATGGGGGGGTCTTCGGGTGGGTCTTTTTGTCCCAGGTGGCGGCTCCGGTGCTGGCCGTGCTGGCACGAGGTCACGCACCGGAGGCCCTGGGCTATTAGCCGGAAATCTGGTGCGAAGAGCAGGAACCGGCCGTACTGGACTCACGATGCGAACTGTTAGTAACGCATCTGGGTAGGAGCCCTCGTTGCGGGCCCCGGACTGGGAACCCTCGTTACGGGCCCCGGACTGGGGACCCTCTCTGGAGGCTCCGGACTGGGGACCCTCTCTGGAGGCTCCGGACTTGGGACCTTCTCTGGAGGTTCCGGACTGGGGACCCTCTCAGGAGGTTCCGGACTGGGGACCCTCTCAGGAGGTTCCGGACTGGGGACCCTCTCAGGAGGTTCCGGACTGGGGACCTTCTCTGGAGGTTCCGGACTGGGGACCTTCTCTGGAGGTTCCGGACTGTCGACGCGCACTGGGACTCTGGTGCGGGGAGCAGGAACGGGCCGTGATGGGCTCACTATGCNGAGCAGGGACAGGACGTGCTGGGTCCATGGCACGCACAGGGATCCTGGAGAGTGGAGCCGGGACAGGACGTGCTGGACTCTCTAAGCGCACGGGGGGCCTGATGCGTGGAGCCGGTACTTCTCTCCCCGGCTGTTCACTCACCCTTGCCTCACGGATGATGGGAGCTGGAATGTCACGCACTGGGCTGTGGATGCGAACCGGAGACCCCACACGCAGAACCGGTGCAGGATATCTCGGTCCCAGAAGGTGTACTGGAGACCTAGCGCGCAGAGCCGGCACCACTCCTCCAGGCTGCACACTCACCCTCCCCTGACAGGTAAGTGGAGCTGGAATCTCGCGCACCGGCCTATGAATGCGCACTGGAGACACCGTGCGCAAAACTGCATAGCACGGCGTCTTTCCAGTGCGACGCTCCCTCCAACGCTCCCTCCAAAGAGCACGAGGAGTTAGCTCAGGAGTCCGTCCTGAACCGGCCAAACTCCCCGTGTGCCCCCCCCCAGGGGCTGCCTCTCGGGTTTCCGCGCCAGGCGAGTCCCAACATATCTCTCCCTCTCCGGGTTCCACGCTCCGTATTTCTCCTCGTAATAGCGCCGCTCCGCCGCCGCTGCTTCCAGCTCCTCTCTTGGACGGCGATACTCTCCAGGCTGGGTCCAGGGTCCCCCTCTAAACAATTCCTCCTCCCAGGTCCAGTTCTCCCGGTTCTCTCGCTGCTTGGTCCTTTGTTGGTGGGTTATTCTGTCACGATCTTCGTGCGGGACAGACCAAGGCGCAGCGATGCTTCCAGTATACATTTTTATTTATCCACGTAACTGGGCAAAAACAACAAAAATGAAAACGAAGATCGTGATGCTGAACATAACTACACACATAACAAGCTATGCACAAACAATAACCCACAAAATACTAGTGAAAAACCCCAAACATATATATGGCTCCCAATTAGAGGTAACGACACACAGCTTCCTCTAATTGGGAACCATTACCCCAACATAGAAACACAACACCTAGAACAAAAAAAAACTACACCAAAACGAAACTAAACACGCCAGCCTATAACTATCAGGCCTGAACGTGACACACGCACAACTTTTCAGTTGTTTTCTTCTTTTTACTTCACCAATTTGGTCTATTTTGTGTATGTTCATTACATGAAATCCAAATAAAAATCTATTTAAATTACAGGTTGTAATGCAAAATAGGAAAAACGCCAAGGGGGTGAATACTTTTGCAAGGCACTGTATATGTATATATTCTTATTTCATTCCTTTCCTTAGATTAGTGTGTATTAGGTAATCGTTGTGGAATTGTTCGATTACAAATTAGATATTGCTGCACTGTTGGAACTAGAAGCGCAAGCATTTTTTCTACACTTGCAATAACATCTGCTAACCATGTGTATGAGACCAATAAAATTGTATTTGATTTGACATATGGACAGTACCAAAATAAATGATCTAATGACAAAATCTGCAGAGCTGGGAAGATTGTATCCCCCATATATATAACATTCTATTGGTTGCAAGAATTTTATATAATAATTTATGTATAAAAAATGTAAATGTTTAATCCGGCGTTGTTTTGCCTGTCAATTCATAAACCATGTGCCATGGAATCGGTACATCGAAAAGCTTGGTCTTTAATGAAGGGCCGACAGACAAGTTCCTTACTTCTTCCCCCTTCCACTTGCCTCTTCCAGTAATGCTGCAATTGGATGGTTGTAATTTTGGGTAGAGCAGACATTTCCATATGTCTGTGCTAGCTGCATGTGTGACATAACTCCACCAGTCCTGTTGATCATATAATTTACAAAGATTATAACTTTTTATAACATTTTAACAAAATATATAATTTTCGTAATAAATTAGTATATTTGAGTTTAGCCTCAATATTTGTTTTATTATTTGTTCTGATTTTCAGGTGAATTAAATTGAAATTGCAACCAACTTTCTATGGCTTGTTTAAAAAATAACGATATTTTGGAGATTATTTCGTTTTCAAATAACCGAAAATGAGCGGTTGTAATCTGAATAAAAGGAAAAAGGCCATTCTTGAAAATGGGGTGAGACATTCTTACTAATTTATTAGTAAACCAGTTCGGATTTAAGTATAATTTGTTTATGACTGATGCCTTTAGTGAGAAGTCTAGGCCCTTTTAATTATGTCTGGCTTGCCATTCCAAATAAAACTGAATATTTTTTGCTCATATAATTTAAACAGGTTGCTCGGTGTAGGCAAAGCCATGAACAAATAGATAAACTGTGATATGACTAAAGAGTTAATCAGGGTGATTTTTCCACAAATAGACAGGTATTTTCCTTTCCATGGTAGCAATATCTATTTTTGCTAACTTTCTATTGAAATGTATTGGAGGGAAATCATTTCTTTCTTTCGGGAAATGAATACAGAGTAGGTCCACATCACCGTCAGACCATTTAATTGGTAAACTACACGGTGATGTAAAAGTTTTAATTTTTTGTGATCCAATATGTAATATAGTACATTATCATGATTTGGTTTTAATCCAGATAGGTTAGAAAAAGTATCTAGATCCTCTATGAGGCTGTTTAGGGATTATAATTGTGGATTTAAAAGAAAACATGAATCATCAGCGTACAATGACACGTTTGATTTTAAGCCCTGGATTTCTAATCCATTGATATTTTTGTTGGATTGAATTTTAACAGCTAACATTTCGATTGCAATAATAAATAGATATGCCAATAGAGGACAACCTCGTTTTACTCCTCTTGACAGTTTAACACTTACTGAGATGCAGCCATTATTTACTATTTTACACTTAGGGTTACTATACATAACTTTAACCCATAAAATAAGAGATTCTCCAAAATTGAAATATTCCAGGCATTTATAAATAAACTCCAGTTGTATTTTCAAAGTCAGCTATGAATACCTCGCCTGGTTTCCCAGATATTTCATAGTGTTCTATTGTTTCCAGTACTTGTCTTATATTATCTCCAATGTATTGTCCATGTAGAATTTTAGCATCACAACACTGAAGTGTAAGAGGCCTCAATTTTTTTAAAGGACTAGATCTTTATATATACCACTTGGATCATGTTTCAGTAATAATGAAATCAGACCTTCTTGTTGAGTGTCCGATAATCTACCATCTATTTAGATGTGGTTAAAACATGCTAATAACAGTCCTCTGAGTATAAAGTTAGGTATACCTCCACTGGTATGCCATCCAGCCCTGGAGTTTTCCCGGACGTAAAGACTTTAATTGCATCAAGACGTTCCTCCTCTGTAATTTGGCATTCAACTGAGTCTTTCTGTACAGATGTTAATTTTACGTATTAATAGGAAAAACCTGTTAATTGAAATGCATTCCCTGTAACTACCTCATGAAGAGAATGCCAAGTGTGTGCAAAGCTGCCATCAAGGCAAAGGGTGGCTACTTTGAAGAATCTCAAATATAAAATATATTTTTATTTGATTAACACTTTTTTGGTTACTACATGATTCCAAATGTGTTATTTCATAGTTTTGATGTCTAAACTATTATTCTACAATGTAGAAAATAGTAAAAATAAAGAAATACCCTTGAACGAGTAGGTGCGTCCAAACTTTCACTGGTACTGTATATCCTAGGTGGTGTCAGAGGAAGGCCCAAAAAATTGTCAAAGACTCCAGTCACACAAGTCATAGACTGTTCTCTCTGCTACCGTAAGACAAGTTGTACCGGGGCGCCAAGTGTAGGTCCAGGAGGCTCCTTAACAGCTTCTACCCCCAAGCCATAAGTCTGCTAAACAATTAATCAAATGGCCACCCAGAAAATGTACATTGACACCCCCTTTGTTATTACATGGCTGCTACTTTTACACTATTGCTACTTATTATCTATGCAAAGTCACTTTATTTTCATGTACAAAAAACCTAGACTAACCTGTACCCCCACACATTGACTCGGTAGAGGTACCCCCTGTATACAGTATAGCCTCATTACTGTTTTGTAATTTTCTTGTGTTACTTTAGATTTTTTTTTTCTTTTTTTCTTTAGTTATTTAGTAAATAATTTCTTAACTATATTTATTGAACTGCATTGTTGATAAGGGCTTGTAAGTAAGCATTTCACTGTAAGGTCTACACCTGTTGTATTCGGCGCATGTGACTATACAATTGGATTTGATTTGAGTTGCATATCTACCATCTGTAGATCATCTATAGTGGACCATCCTAATAAAGATCAAAGCTATAAAACAAGATGGCCTCTCTGTCATTTTAGAAAGATAGAGAATAAGAAGAAGGAGATACAGACAGACTACACAGACGAAAAGGCAGACAGACAGACAACACAGACGAAAAGGCAGACAGACAGACTACACAGACAGTTCAGTTCAATTCAGAGATGTAGAACTGCAGAGCTATGGTCCATATCACCATTCAATGAGTTGTCTAGAAACTATGACAGCTGAAGCTTCAATGAGTTGTCTAGAAACTATGACAGCTGAAGCTTCAATGAGTTGTCTAGAAACTATGACAGCTGAAGCTTCAATGTGTTGTCTAGAGACTATGACAGCTGAAGCTTCAATGTGTTGTCTAGAGACTCTATGACAGCTGAAGCTTCAATGTGTTGTCTAGAGACTATATGACAAGTTTAACTTCAATGAGTTGTCTACAGACTATATGACAACTGAAGCTTCGGAAAGAAGAAGAGCCATAATAAGAACATTCTGAACAGGTGCAAACATTTAGTAAATCTCACCCAAACAGACAGACAGATACACACGCATATCTCCGTCTTGGCTTTCCTTACTAAGGTTATGCGTCTGATCTGCCTTCCAGTGAAGCCCTACGTTCTGGAACTCATGCCAGGCAGCGGATGAGGTGTCTCGCTGGCCTAGAACTCGGTCCAAAATGCCAGTCATAGATTGAATGTAGGACATACCTGAGATGCCCAGAATCAAAGCTCTGCCTCCCACTGTTAGTGTACTGTTCAGCAAGCTGGCCTTGGCAGAGGGATGGGCACATTGACATAACTTAGATGGATGGTACCACAGGGCATCAGATTCTATTCCACCCAATGAGGTAGAAGAAAGGGAAATCCTACAACACTACGTTGTGTGTTCTGCGTAGTAGCAGAATATAATTCTCATCATTCTGTTCTGCTTTTGAATACAACTACTGATTCAGCATTACAATCAAGAAGAGGGTTGTCAATTATCATAAGTATGAATTGTAAAATGTTCAAACATTGTAGGGCTACATGTTGAGGCGGCAGGGTAGCCTAGTGGTTAGAGCATTGGACTAGTAACCGGAAGGTTGCAAGTTCAAATCCCCAAGCTGATAAGGTACAAATCTGTTGTTCTGCCCCTGAACAGGCAGTTAACCCACTGTTCCTAGGCCATCATTGAAAATAAGAATTTGTTCTTAACTGACTTGCCTAGTAAAATGTTGATGGTGCCAAAGAGCACAGATCTGTTCCAAAAAAACTATATGGTGTTATTTTTCCTTTTCACAATGAAGTTGTGTAGGCAACGGTTGTTGAGAGATAAGTCAGGCAAGTCTGTCAGATGGTTCTATTTACAATCAGAATAATCACAATGAAACATTGCATTGAATATATGGAGGATATTCAATATAACATTCTTCTCCACAATGCCAAACTGGGAGACCATGTTAATTATGAGCACTGATAAGCACTGATAAGCACTGATAAGCACTGATAAGATGTACAGTGCATTCATAAAGTATTCAGACCCCTTGACCCCTTCCACATGTTGTTACGTTACAACCTTATTCTTAAATGGATAAAATTATATTTTTCCCTCATCAACCGACACACAATACCTCATAATGACAAAGCAAAAACAGTTTTTAATTTTTTTTTGCAAATGTATTGAAAATAAAGAACAGAAATACCTTATTTACATAAGTACTCAGATCATTTGCTATGAGACTCGAAATTGAGCTCAGGTATCCTGCAGCATTGACGGTCCCCAAGAACACAGTGGCCTCCATCATTCTTAAATGGAAGAAGTTTGGAACCACCAAGACTCTTCCTAGAGCTGGTGGCCCGGCCAAACTTAGCAATTGGGGAGAAGGGTCTTGGTCAGGGAGGTGACCAAGAACCCGATGGTCACTCTGACAGAACTCCAGAGTTCCTCTGTGGAGATGGGAGAACCTTCCAGAAGGACAACCATCTCTGCAGCAATCCACCAATCAGGCCTTTATGGTAGAGTGGCCAGACGGAAGTCACTCTTCAGTAAAAGGCACATGACAGCCCACTTGGAGGCACCTAAAGGACTCAGACCATGAGAAACGAGATTATCTGGTGTGATGAAACCAAGATTGAACTTTGACCTGAATAACAAGTGTCACATCTGGGGGAAACCTGGCACCATTCCTACGGTGAAGCATGGCGGTGGCAGCATCATGTTGTGGGGATGTTTTTCAGCGGCAGGGACTGGAAAACTTGTCAGGATCGAGGAAAAGATAAACAGAGCAAAGTACAGAGAGATCCTTGATTAAAACCTGCTCCAGAGCGCTCTGGACCTCAGACTGGGGTGAATGTTCACCTTCCAACAAGACAATGACCCTAAGGACACAGCCAAGACAACGCAGAAGTGGCTTTGGGACAAGTCTCTGAATGGCCTTGAGTGCCCCAGCCAGAGCCCGGACTTGAACCCGATTGAACGTCTCCAGAGAAGACCTGAAAATAGCTGTGCAGCGACGCTCCCAATCCAACCCGACAGAGCTTGAGATGATCTGCAGAGAAGAATGGGAGAACTCCTCAAATACAGATGTACCAAGCTTGTAACTTCATACCCAAGAAGACTTGAGGCTGTAATCACTGTCAAAGGTGCTTCAACAAAGTCCTGAGTAAAGGGTCTAAATACTTATGTAAATGTAATATTTCTGTTATAAAAAATACTAAATATGCAAAAATTGTAGATTGATGAGGGGGAAAAAACTATTAAATCCATTTTAGAATAAGGCTGTAACGTAACAAAATGCTGAAAAAGTCAAGATGTCTGAATACTTTGCCCGAATGTGCTGTAGATGGAGAAACAGGATACAGATTCAGAATTGAACCTACAAAAAGAGGCCTCAGGTAAGTCTTCTTGGAACTGAACAAACAAATATATCACCTTTTAACAGAGCCAAACTCTAGACTTTTTAAGTTTAGGGACTGGGATCCGACTACAGTAAAATCACCTTACCAAACTCACGCACGCACACACACACACACACACACACACACACACACACACACACACACACACACACACACACACACACACACACACACACACACACACACACACACACACACACCACACACACACCACACACACACACCATACCACACCACACACAGGGAGATAATTGCTTCAACATACAGGTAACTGCCAAAATAAAGGATACACCAATGTAGATTCTACAAGTTTCTGGAACTCCATTGGAGGGATGTGACACCATTCTTCCACGAGAAATTACATAATTTGGGGTTTTGTTGAGAGTGTTGTAATACACTGTCTCAAACAAGCACGCACACACACATACACACACACAGACACACACACTCTGTGACAAACAAAAAATGGAAAAAAATATTTTTTAAAGGAAAGTTACAATCATCATTCGGTTTTAACCAAACTTGCATGCACACAGCATGTTTATGTTGGTGGATTTGTGGTGTGTGAGTGTTTGTTTGTGAGTCATGCGTATGGATTTGAGGTGTGTGTGTGGGTGTTTGTTTATGAATCATGTGTATGGATGTGTGGTGTGTGTGGGGGTGTTTGTCTACAGTAGGTATTGTTTGTGTATGTTTCTGAATCATGTGTATGCAAATGAGTATAAAGTAGGAAAGTTAAAGGCGAAGTATCACACACAGCTTAAATATACTCACCAACTCATGCACGACACACTCAGAACCAAACTCCATACATACAACGCCTTGCAAAAGTATTCATCCCCCTTAGCATTTTTCAAATGTTTTTGCATTGCAACCTGTAGTTTAAATATATTTTATTTGGATTTCATGGACATACACAAAATACTCCAAATTGGTTAAGTGAAATGAAAAAAATAACTATTTTCAAAAAAGCATTAAAAAAATAAATATGGAAAAGTGGTGCTTGCATATGTATTCACCCCCATTTGCTGTGAAGCCCCTAAACAAGATTTTTTAACTAGGCAAGTCAGTGAAGAACAAAGTCTTATTTTCAATGATGGCCAAGTAACAGTGGGTTTACTGTCTTGTTCAGGGGCAGAACAACAGATTTTTACCTTGTCAGCTTGGGGATTCGATCTTGCATTCATAAAAAATGGAAAGAATATGGCACCACAACAAACCTGCCAAGAGAGGGCTGCCCACCAAAACTCACAGACCAGGCAAGGAGGGCATTAATCAGAGAGGCAACAAAGAGACCAAAGATAACCCTGAAGGAGCTGCAAAGCTTCACAGCGGAGATTGGAGTATCCTTTAAGCTGTACACTCCACAGATCTGGGCTTTACGGAAGAGTGGCCAGAAAAAAAGCCATTGCTTAAAGAAGAAATAAGCAAACACATTTGGTGTTCGCCAAAAGGCATGTGGGAGACTCCCCAAACATATGGAAGAAGGTACTCTGGTCAGATGAGACAAAAATTTAGCTTTTTGGCCATCAAGAAAAATGCTATGTCTGGCGCAAACCCAACATCTCTCATCACCCCGAGAACACCATCCCCACAGTGAAGCATGGTGGTGGCAGCATCATGCTGTGGGGATGTTTTTCATCGGCAGGGACTGGGAAACTGGTCAGAATTGAAGGAATGATGAATGGCGCTAAATACAGGGAAATTCTTGAGGGAAACCTGTTTCAGTCTTCCAGAGATTTGAGACTGGGACGGAGGTTCACCTTCCAGCAGGACAATGACCCTAAGCATACTGCTAAAGCAACACTCTAGTGGTTTAAGGGAAAACATTTAAATGTCTTGGAATGGCCTGGTCAAAGCCCAGACCTCAATCTAATTGAGAATCTGTGGTATGACTTAAAGATTGCTGTAAACCAGAAGAACCCATCTAACTTGAAGGAGCTGGAGCAGTTTTGCCTTGAAGAATGGGCAAAAATCCCAGTGGCTAGCAGAGGTGTGGACTCAAGTCACATGACTTAGACTCGAGTCACAAATATGATGACTTACAACTCTACTTTGACTTTAACACCAATGACTTCTGACTTAACACTTTAGCCTTTTGACTCAAACTGACTTGATACTCTTCCCCAAGCCCAAATATGAAATATTATGCTGTTAAAAAAAGTGTGCAGCACATCAACTCTTCATTTAACGGATTACTGTTTGAATCGGACAGCAGCCAATCAAATTATGCCAGCGGAGAAAAAGTTGCACGTGGCAGTGCAGTGGATCGTCGGCGGGTGAATTCAGATGGAGCCCTTGGAAAGATGATACCCCAAATTATTATTTTCAGACATAAAGACTACGCTGTAGTCAACAAACGGATTGCAACTTGCAAAACATGCGGGAAGAAAATGACAGACGGAGGTGCAACAACTTCCAACTTTGTTTGACATTTGAAGCTGCGCAAAGAACGGTATGTTGTGGCTAATATAGCCGACAGCTATGTATAACTTTGCTAGTGTAGCATGTAGGGTAACGGAACGTTAAATCAATGAGCCTCCACACAGTCAGTCGGTGTGGGAACGTGATCATTGCACCCAAGATTGAGCTACAACTGGCTAGGCAGTTGGTAGCCTAAATCCTGCCTGATGTTACTGCTGTTCCTAAAACCATTGACATATGTTTGCCTACTGTAACCACACACAGAGAGGGTGTGTGTGTGTGTGCGCATTAAGGTTGGGCGATTGTGTACTAGCCTACATCGCCCGATTGCGATAGTTGATCACTATGGGGGTGCGGTGCTACTGCCGCCTCTCTCAAAAAAAAATGATATGCTTACCTCTTACAGATTTGAACAATACCAGATGAACAAAAGTGTAACAAGTGAACCACAACAGTCTCCAATCTCACAGTTCATGGAGACCCATGTAGGGCAGTACAGCATGAATCATCCACAGCAGAAAGCTATCAACAATGCAATACTGTCCGACCTGGTTATCGATTGCAACTTGCCTCTGTCTATTGTGGAAAGGGTTTTCGTCACTTTCTGTCAGTGGTTGACAGTAAGTACAGCCCAGTGTGTCGCAGAACATTGACATCAAAAGTAGAGAACCTCGCCACAGATAGACGTTCAAAACTGAAAACTCAGTTGAGCAACACAGACCATGTTTCAGTCACAGTGGACATTTGGTCCGACCAAAAAATGAGGGGGTTCCTTGGTGTCACTGTGCGCTGTGTGGAGAAAGATGGAGAGAGGATACAGCTCAAGTCCAATCTCTTGGCCTGTGACTGCTTCAAAGGCCCACACAGGGCCGAAAGAATCTGTGAGTAATTTGAGGCCATATGTGATAAGTACAGCATTAAAGATAAATTGGACTATATCATTAGTGAATATGCTGCCAACATGAGAAAAGCATACACGGTGTGCTTCCCCATTGAACAAGAAGATGAAGTACACCACGAAGATCACCTTGATAACCCAGAGCTCTGGAATGACCTAACCCTGGAAGACAGCAAACAGTGGATGCTGTTATTGCAAAAAAACAGCGCTTCCAGGGTTTTGCCCACACTCTCCAGCTGGTGGTGGGAGATGGCTTGAAATAAACTAAAGTGATGACTCCTTCTCTTTCGAAGTTATCAAAAATCAGTTCACTGCTGCATGGATTTGGGGAAAGAGGCATCCCTGCTGCTGTGAACAAAAGACGGAACTCAACACTGAGACAAGTGAAGGCAGTTATCCAATGTGACCATTTAAAGCTCTGTCTTGTTCTAGAAAAGGCTGGACACAAGGAGTTGATGTTCACAGAACAGGATTGGAATAAGTTGAAGGAGTTGGTGGACATCCTGAAGCCATTTGGAGAAGCAACAGATATGACACAGGGAGATAAGATAGTCGCAAACAGTTCTGTTGTTCCCTCGGTCCTGTCCCTGAATCACCACCTGGAGCAGCGGAAGCCACAAGTCCATTTCCTGAGCGGCCTGGTCAGAATTCTCCAGGCATCCCTGAACAAAAGATTTATTGGAATCTTCATCAATGTGAAAATGGCCAGGACACAAGATGGAATTACTGCCCCCTTTCAGATCCAGTCTACCTCAAAGCAGCTGCCTTGGATCTGGCTTTTTCTCTGATGTGGGTGGAGCACTATGTGCTGGTCAAGGAGGAGGTGGCACAAAGAGTGAAAGGTAAACATGATTGAGTTCAATGTAACTTTTTCTCATAATTTAATCCAATTGACTGCAACAATAATACTTTTTCAGTTTAACCCACTGCATCACCAAAACTCTAATACCGGCCTTTTTATTTTCTGCTATGCTTTACATGTTTTGTCAGAACTGATTATGCAAGATGCTGCAGGGAATGAGCAAGCTGTGCCTCTTGTTGATGAGGAAGAGCAAGAGGACCGTAGTCTTGGACAAGAAGAAGGGCTGTATGCAGCATACTGTAAGAGACAGAATAAAGCTGTTGGGACCACTCCAGCACTACAGCTAAGTCACTACCTTGATTAATGTGAAGGACAGAATGCCCTCTTGTTCTGGGCAATGAACATGAAGGCTCTTCCTTCACTGTCCCGAGTGGCCATCAGGGTCTTGGCAGTGCCTGCCTCCAGTGCTCCGGTGGAGCGTGTCTTCAGCCATGGTGGCATCATACTGCGGCCTCATCGTGCACAAATGACTGACAGACTTTTATCGAATTTGGTCTTTTGCAAATGCAATGCATCATAGGGCCCTGAGATAAGAGAAAAAATGTAACTGTTTATGCATTACACACACACACACACACGTAGTCTCCATGTTCAGGTTTTATCTCCCATCTTTGGGATCTGTATTTTTTTCTCAGACATTCAGGCCAGTGTTCAAATTGTAGGCCTACTTGAAGTTCAATAGCAGTTGTATTGATGTACCTTTTAATAAAGGAGTGTAACTTTATGGCAGGATTGTTTTAGGTGTCTAGAGTATATCTGGAGAGAGCGAGAGAGCACCAATATTTTGGTTTTGTTGTCATATTGATGTGTCTTTCTCATGGCTACCTATGTATTTACATGGAAATATAAAGTTTATTTGGAAAGTAAAAAATATATAATTTTTTTTAAAGCATTCATGATTTGTGTGAATTTAATATACTAACTCTTACTCTTGTTAAAAATATGAAATGGTATTACATTTGGTGAAGTGCACATTATGACTTGTTTAGGGCTCGAAACTCAAAGTTTAGGACTTGAGACTTAACTTGGGACTTATCGGTCTTGACTTGAGATTTGACTCGGACTTGCATATTTTGACTTGGGACTTGACTTGGGACTTGAGTGCTAAGACTTGAAACTTACTTGTGACTTGTAAAACAATGACTTGGTCCCACCTCTGGTGGCTAGATGTGCCAAGCTTATAGAGACATACCCCAAGAGACATGCAGCTGTAATTGCTGCAAAAGGTGGCGCTACAAAGTATTGACTTTGGGGGGGTGAATAGTTATGCACGCTCAAGTTTTCTGTTTTTTTGTCTTATTTCTCGTTTGTTTCACAATAAATAATATTTTGCATCTTCAAAGTGGTAGGCAAACTCTAAGGGGTGAATACTTTTGCAAGCCACTGTACAGCTCAGACACGCACATTTACAGCACACACATGATAGAGAGAGCGAGAGCTAAGATCAAGCGTTGATTTACATAATCAAATAATTAGTTAAGAAATTCTTTAAACAATGCAAAGGCCACAATTATATGCTATTTATTTTATATTAAACAAGACACAGCTGTGCTATTAAAATTTTAAAGACACCAACATATTTGCATAGAAATGAAATGACCCCATTGCCACACTGACATGAAAATAACAACTAAATTAATTAATCTTAGAACACTCATCCACAGCTGACTAATGGGGAACTTTTCACCCACTTCTATCCCACAATCTCATTCCCTAGGAAAAGTGTTTGGAAGAAGCTGTTCTCTTCTTTGTTTTGGTTGAAAATAAGTCATCTATTTAGTACTGTATGTGGTGACAGCATACACAGAGAAATGAAAGAAAAGTAAATATTTTCTAACTGATGAAACAACACCCACATGCAGCCCTAGACTAGAATGATTCAAATGTGGAACCGGTTGCAAGGTTTCACACCTAAATATGGTAAGACCAATTTTGTTACTGAGGTTGTCCATATGTTACTGTATGTTTAAGACTTTGTCTCAACAAAAGTGAAAGATTTGTTGTTTATGAAACTGTAATTCACAGTCAACCAGGTGCATCAACAAAGAGTTCTGGAGGTCTGATGTCTGCTGTCTTCAGTCAGAATCACATTCACACTGGAAAGTGATGGACAGATCTAACCTAAGGGATAAAATGGTAAGTCTTGAAATGTGAAAAAGTCTGCTGCAAACTGCATTCATTCGTAAGGCATTTTCTCCATCATATACTTGAACAGTGGTTTACGCAGTCTTGCCAGGTTTAGATTCCTGTGGATGGAAATGGCTTTAAATTAGAAATCTACTGTATGTTTCAGTGTTCCTCGAGGCTCTATTCTCAGGCCACTACAGTCGGTAACCCTCACTGACTCCTGCCCCTTGACCCCTGGTACTGTGGTGAGGAAACCCCAACAAAGCCAAGTAAGGACAGTTTGATTACATATCCATAACCTGTTTGCTGTGGTGAGTGGACACTTCACTCTGGAAAAAAAGCCAACATGGCAGCAACCCTCCACACCACGGTCGCCACAGAGCCGGCATCAAGTAATTTGTGACAGTTTATCTCCTCATTAGTAACTGGATGACATTTCCAGCATCTTTCCAACCACTACTGTGCTAGGGTTTTTCTGGCAAGTTTGAGTTTCTTTCCAAGGTAAAGAACCAAGCAAGGCAGACCAGGGGCAATCCGACACCTTATGCGATGGGAATGGTAACCAAGTTCAGACAGCAGTAACTGAGGGTTATGGTTAACACAGAGGAAGACATGGGGAAAAGGAGGGGAGAGCCATGTATGAGAAACCTTGCCCAGATAGAGAAGGAGGGGAGAGCCATGCATGAGAAACCTTGCCCAGAAGGAGGGGAGAGCCATGCATGAGAAACCTTGCCTAGATACAGGAGGGGAGAGCCATGCATGAGAAACCTTGCCCAGATACAGAAGGAGGGGAGAGCCATGCATGAGAAACCTTGCCCAGAAGGAGGGGAGAGCCATGCATGAGAAACCTTGCCCAGATACAGAAGGAGGGGAGAGCCATGCATGGGAAACCTTGCCCAGGTACAGAAGGAGGGGAGAGCCATGCATGGGAACCTTGCCCAGGTACAGAAGGAGGGGAGAGCCATGCATGGGAACCTTGCCCAGATACAGAAGCAGACTTCTCTGCAAACCAAAATGTGAACGTTCCCAAAACATTCATTAAGTTACCCAAAAAGTTCTAATAACACAAAAACTGTCCAGTTGTGCTGATAATTATGCAATGTTTGTATAAAACATTTGCCTGATGTTGCAAGAACGTTCCCAGGAACATTATTTGAATGTTTTTGGGATGTTATCATTCTAATGTTAGATACAACCCTGACTATAACTTAATGGGAATGTTAGCTAATGTCCTGGTAACGTTAGCTAATGTCCTGGGAATGTTAGCTAATGTCCTGGGAACGTTAGCTAATGTCCTGGGAATGTTCCTGGTTTGCTGTGCAGGCAGTGCCAGTGGGCACTCCACCATGTACAAGCTCCTTTATTAATGAATGGATCAGAATAATAATGAATGTTATGCTTCAAAGGAATAGACACTATATCATGCAAAATGTATTGTAATCAGTTTGATGAAATGACACTGCAGACATGTTCTCAAGTGGTTTTGACACGTTTCTGTGTGGAGCTTGTACAGAAGGTTCATTAGAAACATATAACTAGAAGTACTGCACGGTTAATGGTAGAGCTGCATAGTTAATATTCATGTATAACAATACACGCTGTAGTTAAATAGGTCAAGTGTATGACCCATGACATGAAACATAACATTTCTGTTTGTCTGTCTCCCCCTTTTTTCCGATTGAGTTACATTAAAGCATACATTGCAACAGGGGCGGACTGGGACAAAAAATCGGCCCTGGCATTTCAAACACACTGGCCCATTTCCTTCCTCGAGACCATCACATCGCCCATTTTTTTGGGTTGAGGCCCCCATTATTAGGTCAGATAATGATAATTGTGTTTAAAAAAAAGTTAGAGAGGACCACTAGGCAAAAAAATAACTAAATTGCCCTGCACTCCATACAGGAGGCAACATTCAAGTCAAAGCCTATGGCTGCCTTCATATTCCCTGATAGGCCATTTAATTCAGTCAGCCTTGCACACAGTGGTGATGAATATTGACATTTCAAAGATAAGCTGATTGTTGATGATTTTTTGGGACAGATGTGGTAGCTTGTTTTATGTGAACTCCCATAGTGATCTCTGGATATTGGTCCCATAGTGAGCTCTGGATATTGGTCCTATAGTGAGCTCAGGATATTGGTCCCATAGAGAGCTCTGGATATTGGTCCCATAGTGAGCTCTGGATATTGGTCCCATAGTGAGCTCTGGATATTGGTCCCATAGTGAGCTCTGGATATTGGTCCCATAGTGAGCTCTGGATATTGGTCCCATAATGAGCTCTGGATATTGGTTCCATAGTGAGCTCTGGAAATTGGAACCATAAGGGGCTCTGGATATTAGAACCATAGTGAGCTCAGGATATTGGTCCCATAGTGAGCTCTGGATATTGGTCCCATAGTGAGCTCTGGATATTGGTCCCATAGTTAGCTCTGGATATTGGAACCATAGTGAGCTCTGGATATTGGTCCTATATAGAGCTCTTGTCATTGGGAACAGCTCCTCCCAGTGGTTAACTGTCAAACTGACTCGGCAAGAATCTCCTACTAAGTGGAGATGAACAAGTGAGTGACAAAGAATGTTTCCAAATTCTGAAAAAAAAGACAGCAGCCTTCACTTAGTCAGTGTTTGTGGGGATAAAACATAACAGTCTGTACCTAGGTCAAAGGTTACTGTAACTGCAAAGTGTTTTTTGCTGAAAGCTACTGGGATGGAAACAACACAGTGGCTTGATGTAGTTTAGAATGACAGATTTTGAGGAACACATGCTTAAGTGATCCTAGAAGGCTCTTGTGTATGAAATGATGGTCTCATTTTGAATTGGAGTTGTCAGACCAATAAGCATCTGCATAAATGGTCTGAGTCACTCTCCCCCTCCCTCTAAGAGTAACAGGCACATGCATGTGTGCACGCACCGCCCACGCATACATGTACGCACACACACAAGTATTTAAAACAGTCAGTTGGCTACCTTTGTATCAAAAATGTTGTCCAACGGAGAGGACAGGTGCAGGCTTTAAAGGATGCCTATTTTTTTGAGTGAAATAGGTATCCACAGCCAGCGTTATCTAAATACAAAACGGAGATCTTAGCATGGAAGGCAAGAGCAAAAGTCTCCTGGCATTGCCTGATGGTTACAGTACATTCGTGAAGGCCTACTGATCTAAGTACAAACATAATTGAAATAACGACATTCATATTAACACATTTTTACAGCATGTTTGGGAAACTAAATGTTGATAGATAATACATTCTGCATGACCCCACCACTGCTCCTTATAACAAGTTTGATAGTGTGCCAGATAATGCTTTCAGTAGCCTATAAAACAAATACAGTGCTTGTATTGTCATTATAGGATAAGCCTATTCACTTGATGCC
This sequence comes from Hucho hucho, assembly GCA_003317085.1. Classification (NCBI taxonomy): domain Eukaryota; kingdom Metazoa; phylum Chordata; class Actinopteri; order Salmoniformes; family Salmonidae; genus Hucho; species Hucho hucho. The sequence goes on from QNTS01002990.1 coordinate 151,900, forward strand.
TGTGACAGCCACGACATTGTAGCCAAAATACTGTAGTTGATAGAAGCAGCCAAGTGCTGTATTCTCTCCATTATCATTGATTCTAGCAAGACATTCATTCTGGCTCAAACGTTATTATGATCTAAGAAAACAGGTTTGCGCTTCGCATCATGTGTAGGATTAAGTCAATCGATGTGCACCGCTTCATCTGTGAGACGATGCGGAAAACATTTAGGGGTAGAAAGACTTGTGTGCTCGCCTAGCAGAAGCACGTATTCGGTACCCCTGGAATCTAATCATGCCTCCAGATTGTGTTTTTATTTAAATGTGTTGATTAAGGTTGTGTTGGTTTCTTGTGTTGCCCTTGCAGTTGGCACCACTTCAGCCTTTAGCGTGAAAGACTGATCCTATTGCCTGAAAAAAGGTTGGCCACTTGCCAAGACATGGAACAAGTGCGCCTCCCTTCCCTAGTTAGGCGTATTCATAGTTAGGGGTTTGGCTGATTTTAAAAAGGCAAGCCTGGTCCGAAGTTGATCAGTCTGCTCAGAAAACTTATCCGGAGGGGAAAGTATTAGAATCGGTTTCAAAGTAGGAAAAATCCATTTTTTTTCTGCAAATAATTGCATTGCAACCAGAGAGAACTTAACTTCTGTCAATTAAGAGAACAATATTGCACCCCTAAGTGTAGTCTTCTGGTGATATTTTGACTTGTTCTGTGAATACTTTTATTTGTAAAGAATATATTTTTTCCGTTTATTTTGACTGAAGTGTGCTGAAAGCACTCTCTCCATTTGGATGCGGACTGGTTTTTAGCTTTATAAATTGGATAATTTAACGCACGGGCATTGCCTGTACATTTTATTCACATTTGGTGTTTATCAATTGCAAGACGAATATGTTTCTCAGTTTTTGTCTACTGCTGACATGTGTCTTGGGGCTGACCGGGTGCTTTGGCTCATATGTACCCTGCGAGCCGTGCGACCAGAAGGCGCTCTCTATGTGCCCCCCGGTCCCCGTCGGTTGTCAACTCGTGAAGGAACCTGGCTGTGGTTGCTGCCTAACCTGTGCCCTATCGGAAGGTCAGGCGTGCGGTGTTTACACCGGAACATGCACCCATGGCTTGCGCTGCTTGCCGCGGAATGGAGAGGAGAAGCCCCTTCACGCGCTCCTCCATGGCAGGGGTGTGTGCACGAACGAGAAAGGATACAAACCCCTCCATCCACCCATAGGTAAGAAGACGCAGTGAATGCATGCGATTAGTGGAGCCACGGAAGATGGGGCTGTGTAAAATACAACCGCATGATATCGTCGCAGGATTGAAATTCTGTTTCAGTTATACTGGCCCCGGTAAATGTAATTGTAAACGTTTTCGTTCGTTTGGATCATTTGGATCTTCCATGACCCCTCGCAAACGAATTTCCATGCTGTTTCGGGTTTTGTGAAGTCATGGTTTCACAGACAACTGTTGTGAGCATTTACATTAGTATACTGAAGTGTGGCATCCACATTTGAAATAACTGCCCAGGTAGCCTAACGTTACAAGAGTTGCTCTATACACGCAAACTGTCTGATTTGTCAGTCTTATTGCGGCAAGCTTTATTGTGAATCTGGGTCTTTATTCTACCGCAAAATGTATCCGATTCGTCGCAGTGCCACAATAATAGCACGTGCGGGGAATAAAACCGCTATTACCTAGACTTCCATAGCATTAGCAAGTTTGATATATATGCAAATATGCCTACTGGTGAGTGTTGTTAGTTTTAAACTTATCCGTGCGGGTGTGTGCTTAAAATCAACATTCACAATAAATTGCTGCTGACGCACTTGTCAGTTTAGTTTTGAGTGAGTTTGTGTGCGCAGCAGTGGGCTGTGCTGCGCTCTAACTTGCAGTTGCTGTATTGTGTTCGTTATAGATACAGTATTGTAGACTCAAAGTGTTCTGCTGAATGCTTGTCTACAGGACTGTCACCCACAGACACGTGCCTGTCTGGACGTACATTCTTGTGTGAGAACAAATTGTAGCCAATGTGGAAAGACGTCATTGCTGCTATTCTAATTAGTTAAATCACTTCTCACTTTGTTGACAACCTGCATTTCTTGCAAACATATTTGCTGTCTTAGAAGAATATCAATATTTTTCCAACATATAATAACCCATCCCATTCTCTTCTGGGACACACCAGGAGGTGCGGTTTCTGCAGGTACCAGATTATATTTAAAACGCAGACTCCGGATCCAAGAGCTGTGTTCAATCTCAGTGCTAGGCACTCGAGTTTTGTTTTTGTGTTTTAAGCCTTTACCTAACCTTAACTCTTAACGTAACCACTCCGAATTAATGATTAAACGTAAATTGATCGCAAGCCTTAAATTTAAATGTTAGTTTCACTTTTGCCGAGTTTGACTGACAGCTAAAATATGACACCACATGGTGTAATTAAAACCTCAAACCATGGTTTAATTCAGTTGCTGCAGTTCCACCAAGGGTTGGCGTTGTATTTGGAGATTGGGTTGTAATATCTGGTCCTTATTGTAATTGACTGAAGAGGGCTCTGATCTTGGAGCTATGGACCTTGTCAAAACTGATTTGAGGTTTAGTCCCTGTGGGTGGTGTTGAGAGTCGGATTACCACTCAAAGATTAAATCTGATGGTGTGTGTGCATGAGTCTGTGCGCACTTGTAAATCTTGGATGTGTGTGCACAGTGGGGAAAAAGGAGTTAGGTTTAAATTAACCAAACGTCAACATTTAGAGGTCACAGATGGTATTAGATTATTCATGATTTAGATTGTCACTTGTTACCAGATACTATTCGACTAAATACACTTTTTGGTGACAAGCCAAATTTGATTAATGCCTATTCTTCGGTTGGCCAGGTTGATACACACTACATGTACTGTACCTCCCTTGGGGGACATGCATGAAATCACAACAATGGATTTCAGCCCCTTCAAGAGGTCACCATTGTCTGTAGTAATGGCAGCAAGGCTATACATCCCACAAATACTTGCAGCAATGTGTCTAGCTATAAGTATCACTCTGATCCAGGACATTGAATTCCAACACGCACTCCATCTGAAGCCTGTGCATGTGTGCGAATGCAAACTTTTGGCACTGAGTGGTAACCGGAGCTCATCCGTCTTTCTGCCCCTGGCCAGACAGTGTGGCCGCTCAGGCACAGTGCAGTGATTCAGCAGAATGCCTCCGGTTGCTCTTCTCTGAAGGGCCGTCCATCAAGGGCTCCTCTGATTGGAATTAGACATGAGCCTTTAGTTTCCTGCCGTGTAGGGTTTCAACCTGCTCTGATCAGCTGGCAAACACAGAGAGGACAGGTCAAGTGTCCAAAGACGGATCCTCATGGGACCCAATACTTTCCATCTCAGGGCTGTATTCATGCAATTCTACTGCATCCTTGCAGAAAAAAAGCCACTTTGGACCCAGTTGAACCGATCTACATATTATAAAGACAATGCATTTAAAGGGGGACTGCCACTTTAAATACCAGATTTGGATATGTTTCTTGAAGGAGATGGAATTACATTGAATTATCTCTGTATTTCTTTCTCACAAATGTATTGGCATGACGTGGGTATAACATTGTAATGCAATGTTGTCAAACTACACACTACCCGGTTGTCTCTCTCTTATGTCTACAGAGGTCTGGTGTCACCCAGCATCTTTTGTTGACTGTTGAGTTGTGTTCCAAGGAAATTATGCTTAGCTCGGATGGCTGGGCATAGGAGTTGGTTTGTGTTGCTGGCATCTCAGTTCACTGTGTTAGCCCAGAAGCCTGGAATGCCTGCCAACAGATATGATTTCATGCCAACAGATATGACTCCATGCCAACAGATATGACTCCATGCCAACAGATATGACTCTATGCCAACAGATATGACTCCATGCCAACAGATATGACTCCATGCCAACAGATATGACTCTATGCCAACAGATATGACTCCATGCCAACAGATATGACTCCATGGCAACAGATATTACATCATGACATTAAGGCCCCTTGCTCTCTGAGCTTGTGAAAGAGCCTTATGTTTGAACAGGTTGCCCTTTGCCAAGAAACAAGAAGATGATAAAAGAGAGTGTATGAATCTAGAAAGCTTGACTTGCACATCAACATGCACGCAGTACTCTATCAACATAGCATCAGCCAAAGCCCAAAAGAACAGAATAATTTTGAGTTCAGGGTTTATTTTTGTGCTCCAAGATAGTTTTCTTTATGCCTATTTGGTGGTGCATTTACATGTTTTAGTGCAATCACAAGCCAATGCAAAGAAGCCAGTTGTTTGTCACCTGTCCTTGTTACCACAATTTACAATGGCTATGGGACAAAATAAACACTGCCACCCCAAATGTGGTGTTAACTTGACAACTTAATGCATGTGCCAAGTGATTTGTGGCTCTGTACTCTTCTTGAAAGCCCAGAACTAGGGGGTGTTTAAGTATTATTTTTAAGATACAGCCCCAGCTATCTTAGGAAAACATTTTACAGTAGCAGGGTCAACTTCAAGTATTTATTTTTTCAGTGTTCCTGTAATAACCACCCTACCTCAGACAGCTCCTGGATCCTCCACACCAATTGTCCTCATGTGTATTGAACAGACAGCATGGGTTGGTTTTGGTTAGGGTTACACATTGCTACTGCAATGTTATATTCCCAAATCTCTCTTAACAAAGAGGCTAGTGACGATACACATTGGTGTGAGGCAGCTTGGTTGGCCTATCTACTGTAGATGGCATACTAAAACACCTACTGTACAGTGACTATTAGTACTGCTCCAGTTCAACCAGAGATGACCCCAGCTGTTTGATGTTTTAATGGCTAGGTCATAAGGAGAAGACCATTGCTGAGGGTGATTTTACAACTCACTCACTCTGAACCCCCTCCTCGCAGAAGTGGATGTTGTTGTTGAATGCTGACTATAACCAACCTCATCAGATTCATGTGAGACAGTTTATCATGTACTCTTCTTCTGGTTTTCTAGATTGCTGTGCCATGGACACGCATGTGTTAATCATGGGAAACCAATTGCCAGTGTAAGGTCTACTAACATGCTCTATGGCACTGTTCCAAGCTATGGCACTGTTCCCATGCACGGTATTCAAGCTAGAGAACTTATTTTGCAGTTGGCACGCTTGAATGAGTTTTTCCAGTGAAGTTTTACAGCATTCAGTCTAGCATGTATTTGACACCAGTGGAGGCTGGTGGTAGGAGCTATAGGAGAACGGGCTCATTGTAATGGCTGGAATGGAATCAATGGAACACAGTCAAACATGTGGTTTCCATATGTTTGATGTGTTTGATACCATTCCATTGATTCCATTCCAGCATTTTCAATGAGTCATCCTCCTATAGCTCCTCCCAATAGCCTCCACAGGCTGACACTTACATCAGGGTCGTGCCCAGTAGAGAACAACGAACGCTTTGCAAAGGACAACAAAAATTGTGTCGGTAAAGTATTACCTTTCTGTTTCACTCCATTTCAACAAAATCCCTACTGGACATGACCCAGGACAGCACAAGGATGGTATCACTTACCACAGAGAACCTAACTCATTGAAAGTCACTGTCAGGAGCTCAACAAAAAATCCTGTCTCAAGTTTCTATGCTGAATGAGAACAACAGATGTCCTAATCTCTTGTCTGCAGCTTTGGTGCCAGTTTCAGCTCCAAAATGTGGATTTTGTCATTTTCATCCTCATCTCTCTGGCCTGAGTGTCTGGAGATGAGCTTTGGACGGTGGATAGAGGAGGTTCCATGTAAGCCAAAATAGCAGCCTTTGCCACCAGGGAGTCTGAATTTCGTCACACCCCGGCAATTGTGTTGTGTTGACGGTGACGCAGAAAGGCAGCGTCCGAGTGGCTTGTAAAAACAAAAAAAAGAGATCTCAGACCCAAATTAGGCTTGCACACGAGAGCAGTGGCATGTACAGTCGTGGCCAAAAGTTTTGAGAATGACACAAATATTAATTTCCACAAAGTTTGCTGCTTCAGTGTCTTTAGATATCTTTGTCAGATGTTACTATGGAATACTGAAGTATAATTACAAGCATTTCATAAGTGTCAAAGGCTTTTATTGACAATTACATGAAGTTGATGCAAAGAGTCAATATTTGCAGTGTTGACCCTTCTTTTTCAAGACCTCTGCAATCCGCCCTGGCATGCTGTCAATTAACTTCTGGGCCACATCCTGACTGATGGCAGCCCATTCTT
>QNTS01002992.1:6576-24608 GCA_003317085.1 Hucho hucho
GATCTCTCGCACTGGGCTGTGGACACGTACCGGAGACACCGCACGCAGAACCGGGGCAGGATATCCGGGTCCCAGGAGGCGCACTGGAGACTTAGCGCGCAGAGCTGGCACCACTCTTCCTGGCTGAACACTCAGTTTCGCCCGACTGATGAGTGGAGCGGGAATCTCTCGCACCGGCCTCTGAATCCGTATAGGGGAAACCGTGCGCAACACTGCATAGCACGGTGTCCCTTCGGTGCGACGCTCTCCCCAACGCTCTCTCCACAACGCACGAGGAGTTGGCTCAGGAGTCCTTCCTGAACCGGCCAACCTCCTCGTGTGCCCCCTCCCAAAAGCTTTTTGGGGCTGCCCTTCGGGCTTCCTAGCCCGGCGAGGTCTAGCAAACTTGCCTCTTACAGGATCCCATGCTCCCATCAGGTCCTCACACCTGCGCCGCTCAGTCGCCGCTGCTTCCAGTTCCTCTCTTGGAAGGCGATATTCTCCGGGCTGGTCCCAATCTCCCCCATTGAACAGCTCCTCCTCCCAAGACCTAAGCTCCCGGGTCTCTCGCTGCCTGGTCTTTTTGTGGTGGGTTATTCTGTCACGATTCTCTTCCCTCGGGATTGACCAAGACGCAGCGATGTAACCGGAATACATATTTATTGAAGGACGGGACAGAAACAAAACAATAAACGAAGAACAAGACGTGAGCCCTAACGCTAAATCCTAAACTGAAAACAGAAATCTAAACCTAAACACGAATGGCGAAACCTAACTAAACACGAATGGAGAAACCTAACTAGACATGACTGGCAAAACCTAACTAGACACGAAAGACAAGAACCCCGACTGAACATGATAAGCATAACATAAACAATAACCCACGAAACTAAAGTGCAACTCCCAAACATATATATGGTTCCCAATTAGAGGTAACGAGACTCAGCTGCCTCTAATTGGGAACCATTATCCCAACAAAGAAATAGACACCCTAGAACACACAAACCCTAAACCAAAACGAAACCAAAACGCTCCAGCCTGTCATCTCAGGCCTGGGCGTTACAGTGTCATTCTCTGAGGAGGGCTAATGAATGTTTAACTTCTTCGGGAGCAGCGCACGAGGTGACGGTTATGGCAGGTGAAAACCCGAGGAATTTCTGTCCTGAAAAAAGTGATTTTGACACATTGCCTCATTTGGAACCCCTCCCTTATGAAAATGCCCATATAAGGGCATATGAATGCAGTACCTATTGCTTCCTCTGGATGTCAACAGTCTCGAGAAAGTGTTTTGATTCTATTTAGCTGGCGCAAGCGCCCCACCGCTCCGTAAGAAGTTAATAATTCAACTTTTGGAATTTTAATTTGGCGCCTTACATTTCACCGGGTAGTGTTGGGAGTGGCCCGGTAGCGAGCCGGTGCTCCCTAAGTATAAAACACTTTTTCAATATAACTTATTGTGGCAAAATATACGAAAATATGGGGCGCTAGCGCCCCACTCCCGACACTACCCGGAAAAATGTAAGGCGCCAAATTCAAAATCCAAAAGTTGAATTATAAAACATTCATCAATATACAAGTGTTGCATAGTCATCAAAAGCTCTGCTTCTTGGCAATATCACAGCGTTGTCAGATTTCAAAAAGGCTTTACGGCAAAAGCACCACATTTGATTGTTTGAGGATAGCACCTCACATATTTTCTACATTAGCTTAATTTCATAACCAGCACGGGTCTCACAAAACACATAAAAGAGCTAAAATAAATTGCTTACCTTTTGATGATCTTCTGCTGAGGGCAATCCGAAGTGTCCAAGTAAGACAATACATGTTTCTTTTGTTAGAAAAAGTCATTGTTTATAACCATAAATCTCTGTTTGGTTGGCGCATTATGTTCAGCAAATCCACCGTCCACTCGACCATTGTACAGGGAAGAGAAAGCGTTCAAATTATACTTATCAACTTTGCCCAAACAAATCAAACATCATTTATAATGTATCCTTGGGTATAATTTTATGTATATTAACTATAATATTTCACATGGATAATATCCTAAACGATAGAAAAGTAAAATACAGAGGAACGCGCTCACGGTCTCGCGCAACAAAAACTAAGGCGACTTCATCTATCCACTTACAAAGTATTTTTCTATTCGCCTCTTTTCCATGATAAATGCATGAAACCTTGTCTAAAGACTGTTGACATCTAATGGAAGCCATAGGTACTGCAATCTGGGTCCTATTTTACTGCAAATCCCATAGACAGACATTGGAAGTGAGGGCATGTCACAAAAAAATAACATTCCGGACAGAAATTCCTCGGGTGTTCGCCTGCCATGTCAGTTCTGTTATACTCACATACATTATTTTAACACTCTTAGAAACTTCAGCGTATTTCCTATCCAATAGTACTAATTATGTGCATATCCTATTTTCTGGGCCTGAGTGGCAGGCATTTTACTTTGGGCACGCCAGACTCTCCAAAACCGTCACCTCGGGAGCCGCTCCCTAAGAAGTTAACATAGAGCTGCAGTCCGTTTTACAATTGGTGGCAAGTAATAAGCTAGTGCAAAAGGTTTTAGTGCAATTCTCTTTTATTTTATAAAACCATTTTTCTACACTGCTTCTTAAACTTCTTAGGGATCAGCAGCAGTGGTGTGGGTTTTGGATAGGAAACAATTGATTGGAAATCTTAAGTCTTATTACATACAGCCAGGAAGAACTTTTGGATATAAGAGCGACGTCAACTTACCAATATTACGACCAGGAATACTTTCCTGAATCGGATTCTCTGTTTGGACCACCACCCAGGACAATGGATCTAATCCCAGCTGCCGACCCAAAACAACGGCGCCGCAGAAGGGGCAGACGGAGCGGCCTCCTGGTCAGGCTCCGTAGACGTGCACATCGCCCACCGCTCCCGAGTATACTACTTGCCAATGTCCAGTCTCTTGACAACAAGGTGGACGAAATTCGAGCAAGGTTTGCCTTCCAGAGAGACATCAGAGATTGTACCATTCTCTGTTTCACGGAAACATGGCTCTCTCGGGATACAGTGAGGGAAAAAAAGTATTTGATCCCCTGCTGATTTTGTACGTTTGCCCACTGACAAAAAAATGATCAGTCTATAATTTTAATGGTAGGTTTATTTCAACAGTGAGAGACAGAATAACAACAAAAAAATCCAGAAAAACGCATGTCAGAAATGTTATAAATTGATTTGCATTTTAATGAGGGAAATAAGTATTTGACCCCCTCTCAATCAGAAAGATTTCTGGCTCCCAGGTGTCTTTTATACAGGTAACGAGCTGAGATTAGGAGCACACTCTTAAAGGGAGTGCTCCTAATCTCAGTTTGTTACCTGTATAAAAGACACCTGTCCACAGAAGCAATCAATCAGATTCCAAACTCTCCACCATGGCCAAGATCAAAGAGCTCTCCAAGAATGTCAGGGACACGATTGTAGACCTACACAAGGCTGGAATGGGCTACAAGACCATCGCCAAGCAGCTTGGTGAGAAGGTGACAACAGTTGGTGCGATTATTCGCAAATGGAAGAAACACAAAGGAACTGTCAATCTCCCACGGCCTGGGGCTCCATGCAAGATCTCACCTCGTGGAGTTGCAATGATCATGAGAACGGTGAGGAATCAGCCCAGAACTACACGGGAGGATCTTGTCAATGATCTCAAGGCAGCTGGGACCATAGTCACCAAGAAAACAATTGGTAANCCGTCTGAAGTTTGCCAATGAACATCTGAATGATTCAGAGGACAACTGGGTGAAAGTGTTGTGGTCAGATGAGACCAAAATGGAGCTCTTTGGCATCAACTCAACTCGCCGTGTTTGGAGGAGGAGGAATGCTGCCTATGACCCCAAGAACACCATCCCCACCGTCAAACATGGAGGTGGAAACATTATGCTTTGGGGGTGTTTTTCTGCTAAGGGGACAGGACAACTTCACCGCATCAAAGGGACGATGGACGGGGCCATGTACCGTCAAATCTTGGGTGAGAACCTCCTTCCCTCAGCCAGGGCATTGAAAATGGGTCGTGGATGGGTATTCCAGCATGACAATGATCCAAAACACACGGCCAAGGCAACAAAGGAGTGGCTCAAGAAGAAGCACATTAAGGTCCTGGAGTGGCCTAGCCAGTCTCCAGACCTTAATCCCATAGAAAAAATTGCCAAACGTCAGCCTCGAAACCTTAATGACTTGGAGAAGATCTGCAAAGAGTAGTGGGACAAAATCCCTCCTGAGATGTGTGCAAACCTGGTGGCCAACTACAAGAAATGTCTGACCTCTGTGATTGCCAACAAGGGTTTTGCCACCAAGTACTAAGTCATGATTTGCAGAGGGGTCAAATACTTATTTCCCTCATTAAAATGCATATCAATTTATAAAATTTTTGACATGCGTTTTTCTGGATTTTTTTGTTGTTCTGTCTCTCACTGTTCAAATAAACCTACCATTAAAATTATAGACTGATCATTTCTTTGTCAGTGGGCAAACGTACAAAATCAGCAGGGGATGAAATACTTTTTTCCCCTCACTGTATGTTGTCAGAATCGGTTCAGGAACTGTAAAGTCTATGGAGAATAAGAGCACCTCCTCCCAGCTTCCTACTGCACTGAGGCTAGGAAACACTGTCACCACCTATAAATCTACGATTATCGAGAATTTCAATAAGCATTTTTCTACAGCAGGCCTTGCTTCCAACGGGCTTCCCCTACCCCGTTCAACAGCTCTGTACCCCACAGCAACCTGCCAAAACCTCCCCCATTTCTCCTTCACCCAAATCCAGACAGCTGATGTTCTGAAAGAGTTGCAAATCTGGACCCCTAATAATCAGCTGGGATCTCTTTCTAAAATGATCCGCCGTAATTGTTGCAACCCCTATTACTAGCCTGTTCAATCTCCCTTTCGTATCGTCTGAGATCCCCAAAGATTGGAAAGCTGCTGCGGTCATCCCCCTCTTCAAAGGGGGAGACACTCTAGACCCAAACTGTTACAGACCTATATACCGTATATCCTACCCTGCCTATCTAAGGTCTTTTAAAAATAAGTTAACAAACAGATCACCGAAAATTTGAATCCCACCGTACCTTCTCCACTATGCAATCTGGTTTCCGAGCTGGTCATGGGTGCACCTCAGCCACGCTCAAGGTCCTAAACGATATCATAACCACAATTGATAAAAGACAATACTGTGCAGCCGTATTCATCAACCTGGCCAAGGCTTTCGACTCTGTCAATCACCACATTCGTATCAGCAGACTCAACAGCCTTGGTTTCTCAAACGACTGCCTCGCCTGGTTCACCAACTACTTCTCAGATAGAGTTCAGTGTGTCAAATCGGAGGGCCTGTTGTCCGGACCTCTGGCAGTCTCTATGGGGGTGCCACAGGGTTCAATTCTCAGGCTGACTCTTTTATCTGTATACATCAATGATGTCGCTCTTGCTGCTGGTGATTCTCTGATCCACTCTACGCAGACGACACCATTCTGTATACTTCTGGCCCTTCTTTGGACACTGTGTTAACTAACCTCCAGACGAGCTTCAATGCCATACAACACTCTTTCCGTGGCCTCAAACTGCTCTTAAATGCAAGTAAAACTAAATGCATGCTCTTCAACCGATCGCTGCCCACACCTGCCTGCCCGCACCTGCCCGCCCGTACATCACTACTCTGGATGGTTCTGACTTAGAATATGTGGATAATTACAAATACCTAGGTGTCTGGTTAGACTGTAAACTCTCCTTCCAGACTCACATTAAGCATCTCCTATCCTGCCGATTCTCGACTTCGGTGATGTCATTAATAAAATAGCCTCCAACACTCTACTCAACAAATTGGATGCAGTCTATCACAGTGCCATCCGTTTTGTCACCAAAGCACCATATACTACCCACCACTGCGACCTGTATGCTCTCGTTGGCTGGCTTCATATTCATCGCCAAACCCACTGGCTCCAGGTCATCTATATGTCTTTGCTAGGTAAAGTTCCGCCTTATCTCAGCTCGCTGGTCACCATAGCAGCACCCACCCGTAGCACGTGCTCCAGCAGGTATATTTCACTGGTCACCCCCAAAGCCTATTCCTCATTTGGCCGCCTTTCCTTACAGTTCTCTGCTCCCAATGACTGGAACGAATTGCAAAAAATCACTGAAGCTGGAGACTCATATCTACCTCACTAGCTTTAAGCATCAGCTGTCAGAGCAGCTCACAGATCACTGCATCTCTACACAGCCCATCTGTAAATAGCCCATCCAACTACCTCATCTCCATATTGTTATTTATTTTCAAAAAAAATTGCTCCTTTGCACCCCAGTATCTTTACTTGCACATTTATCTTCTGCACATCTACCACTCCAGTGTTTAATTGCTCTATTGTAATTACCTCGCCACTATGGCCTATTTACTGCCTTACCTCCCTAATCTTACCTCATTTTTAATACTATATTGATACACATACAATACAGTGCTGTGAAAAAATATTTGCCCACTTTCTGATTTTTTCTATTTCTGAATATTTTTGATACTGAATGTTATCAGATCTTCAACCAAAACCCAATATTAAATAAAGGGAACCTACATTTACAAATAACAAAAAAATATACTGTATATATTTATTTAATTTATTTAACAAAGTTAAACACAATTCACCTGTGTGAAAAAGTAATTGCCCACTTTCACTCATAACTGCAATGACTGCAGTTATGAGTGAAAGTTGTTGATCAGTCTCTCACATCGCTGTGGAGGAATTTTGGCCCACTCTTGCATGCAGAGCTGCTGTAACTCAGTGACATTTGTGGGTTTTCAAGCATGAACTGCTCGTTTCAAGTCCTGCCACAACATCTCAATTGGGATTAGGTCTGGACTTTAACTAGGCCATTACAAAACTTCATATTTGTTGATGGATCTTGCTGCATGACCCAGCTGGGCTTCAGCTTCAGCTCACAGACAGATGGCCTGACATTCTCCTGTACAATTCACTGATACAGAGCAGAATTCATGGTTCCTTCTATTAAGGCAATATGTAGTAAATCAAATTACTGTGTAGGTGTGTGTTCCATCGTCTCCAGAGCAACCAGATCAGGTAAACAACAGCTTTATCCCCTCATATCATATTGGGTCTTTTGGGGGTAATTTTACTGATAAGGTTGAATGTGAAAAGGATCCCTATCCCTCCAAGAGAAAGAGGGAGAGAGAAAGAGGGAGAGAGAGAGAGAGAGAGGATGTAAGTAAAAATGATACCTGTCTCCAAGAGAGAGAGGGAGAAAGAGGGAGCGGAAGAGAGACATGAGGAGTCGAATGTCAGTGGAGTAAAAATACACATTTGGGAGCGTTTAAACATACAATCAGACAGTTCTGGAGAAGAGGAGAGAGAGGCGTGATGGAAAGAGAGAGAGACAAAAAGAAGAGAGAGAGAGAGAAATAGATTAACAGATATGAACAGAGATGGAGAGAGAGAGATAAAGAGAGAGAGCACTCTGAGAATATGCTAGAACGAGGAGCGAAGTGATTAGGGATGGCCTGACTGTCTGAATCACAAGGAGTAAATGAATATATCTTGGCCTGGAGTCAAAAGTGATTGTAAATTACTAAATCAAATTCAAATCAAGCAGGATGAAGCAGAGTTTGCTGACTTGGTATTATTGTGTTGGGAGGATGGGGTAGGCCAGGCTGGAGACTGGACTGTTTGTATGGGCCTGGACTGTTTGTATCAAACTTCAATTTTCAGAGTCTTCCCCTCTCTCTCTCTCTCTCCTTCCTTCCCTCCCTCTCTCAATCTCTCTCACAATTCCCCTCTTTCTCCCTCCCTCTTTTCCTCTCACCGTCTCTCTCCCTCCCTCTGTCCCTCTCCCTCCCTCTCTCTCTGTCCCTCTTTCTCCCCTCAATCTTTCATTCCCTCTACATGCTCAGCCCATTTTAATAACAGAAAATTACTATAACAGGGGTATCACATGCCCAGTTATAATAATTAACAACATAAAACTTTGGTGGTAACTGCACTGCTTGGGGCTCAATGCAGAGCCGTGTGGAACACCCACCTGAGTAAGCAGCAGTCTCTACTAGAAGAGAAGTGGGACACACACACAAACACACATACATACACACACACACACACACACACACACACACACACACATACACATGCACACATACACACACACACATGAACACAAACACACACACACACACAAACACACACGCACAAACAGCCCCCCGCTATGACGGAAGTGTGTGAATCACCATTGGTGTGTATGTCAGACCAACACAATGAGGTCCCTGTGTACTTTTCCAAGAGGCCCCATATTAAATGATTATTGCACATAAATGTTTCCCCTAAACATGCTACTATCAGGATGTATACTGTTTCACACGGCATTGTGCGAAGGGGGAAAACCTATCATCTCAACTGTAATGGATTGGCAGGTATTGTTTCCACAGCTTCGGGTTTTTGGAGAATGCAATTTAAAATTTCCACAGGCTACAGTTACAGAGACGTGAGATGATTAAAGTCACATAGTTTTGATAGGCTCGTTATTTTACGCAGAGACATAGACACTTTGGAAGCAAAATGCTGAATTAAAAAAAAAATATATTCACAAAACAATGTGGTTGACAAAAAGAAGAGGCACATTAAATATACAGTATCAGACCCTAACAGTGGAGGCTCCTCAGAGGAGGACGCCCATCCTACTCAGTGAATAGTGAAACATTTAGAAAGTTATCCATTTTAGATAAAACTATACAATATATACTCACGTCACCAAATAAACGGATTAAAACGCAGTGTTTTGAAAAGACAATCTACAGTAGCCTCGACAGTACTCTGTAGGGTAGCACCATGGTGTAGCCGGAGGACAGCTACCTTCCGTCCTCCTCTGGATACATTGACTTCAATACAAAAACCTAGGAGGATCATGGTTCTCACCCCCTTCCATAGACTCCAACCTATCAGAGCTCTTGCAGCATGAACTGACATGCTGTCCACCCAATCAAAGGATCAGAGAATGAATATAGTACTGAAATCAAAAGCTACAGCTAGTTAGTATTGCAGAGCATAAAAAGTCGTGAGTTAGTTGACTCAAAGAGAGAGAAAGACAATAGTTGAACAGTTTTGAACAAATTAATTCCATTAAAAAATAAGGAGAAGCAGCAGAGAGAGAGAGAGAGATATTTAGTTGTATTTTATCACTATCACTTACTTAGCTAGCAAATAGAATGCTATTTTTGTTAGCTACTGTACTGTCTGATTTAGATAGATAGCTACTGTACTGTCTGATTTAGATAGATAGCTACTGTACTGTCTGATTTAGATAGATAGCTACTGTACTGTCTGATTTAGATAGATAGCTACTGTACTGCCTGATTTAGATAGATAGATAGCTACTGTACTGCCTGATTTAGATAGATAGCTACTGTACTGCCTGATTTAGATAGATAGCTATGGACTGTCTGATTTAGATAGATAGCTACTGTACTGCCTGTTTTAGATAGATAGCTGATGTACTGTCTGATTTAGATAGATAGCTACTGTACTGTCTGATTTAGATAGATAGCTGATGTCTGTCTGATTTAGATAGATAGCTACTGTACTGCCTGATTTAGATAGATAGCTACTGTACTGTCTGATTTAGATAGATAGCTACTGTACTGTCTGATTTAGATAGATAGCTACTGTACTGCCTGATTTAGATAGATAGCTACTGTACTGTCTGATTTAGATAAATAGCTACTTTACAGCCAGGTAGCCTGTCATTGTGGGGAACAACGATCAGGTAGTGGCTGAGCGTTCCAAACCTTAACCGGTAGCTGTTAGAGCACCCCAAACTCGTTGTTAGGATGTATTCATTGGGAACTCTGTTATGGGCATTTGTGAACGGTGGGCTATGATCAGGGTTGTATTCAAAAGGGGCAAACCGTAGAAGAACATTTTACAACAGGAAACCAAAATAAGCCTTTGTTATTGGATAAGTTCAGGTAGTCTGCCTGTTTTAGTCCGTTTTCTTCAGTTTGTTGCCTAATGGATATGGTCGAGGGCTCAGATCCAAACGAATGTCATTGAGATCTTCCTTGAGGAAATGTTGGACCAGGACCCTTGGCATCACACCCACGATAGTGGATAAGCTGGCAGCACCCATCCGTATTTTCTCACCGATGTTGGCCGCCATCACCATGGAAGGAACACGCTGTCACAGGGATCAAGAGACTAGGCACTGCACAGCACTGAAAACTCACCCACATCTTTTTAATCTCCATAGCAGTAACTTGTGTTTGTTATATATACACATATATATATATTTCTGTGGGTTTGCCTTATGGTGAGCTGGGAGTGTCCAGGCATGGCGCCATGCTGTGAAGCAGGCAGTGTCCCCGGTATGATGAGCTGGGAATGTCCAGGTATGGATGCCATGCTGTGAAGCAGGCATTGTCCCCGGTATGAGGAGCTGGGAGTGTCCAGGCATGGCGCCATGCTGTGAAGCAGGCAGTGTCCCCGGTATGAGGAGCTGGGAGTGTCCAGGCATGGTGCCATGCTGTGAAGCAGGCAGTGTCCCCGGTATGAGGAGCTGGATGTGTCCAGGCACGGCGATCACACATGACTCCATCCAGATTAAGCTCATTACACGCCTAGGAGCAAAAAGATGACCCAACGTACATCATCTGATCTTCACCAACTCAATAATGTATGTTTTACAGTAAGGAAAAAAAACTGCCAACCATCCATCAAAACCAAAACCACACGAGCCACCCATCTAGCCAGGCTTCCTTCCTGGCATTTTGGACCTGGCATTACGCAACATGGCAGACTAAGAGAAAAAAAGCTCTACAATCTAAGAAGCAGAATGCGTTGGGATTGGTCCATCTAAGAAGCAGACTGCATGGGGATTGCTACATCTAAGAAGCAGACTGTGTGTGGATTGGCTCCCCCCAGCCCAACAGAGATCAACAGGTTGGACCGGGTGATTTGAAAATCACATGATTTCCATGTGTTTGATGCCGTTCCATCTGCTCCGTTCCAGACATTATTATGAGCCTTCCTCCACAGGAGGTTGGTGGTACCTTAATTGGGGAGGAAGGCTCATAATAATGGCTGGAACGGAGCAAATTGAATGGCATCAAACACATGGAAATCATGTGTTTGATGTATTTGAGACTATTCCACTCCAGCCATTAACACAAGCCTGTCCTCCCCAATTAAGGCACCACCAACCTCCTGTGCCCTCTATAGTCTATTAAGTTAACATCGACCCCTTGAAGTATCAAAGTTAAAAAAAAAAAAAAAAAAAATAATTTAAATGTAATTTTAATTTTAATTTAATTAATTAATTTTCTGAGAGATATAAGATATATATATATTTTTACATGTGTTCATTTTAAAACACCTTTATTTTTGGCACTAAACTATCTCCATATATTCAGTGCATTCAGAAAGTATTCAGTTCCCTTGACTTTTTCCACATTTGGTTACGTTACAGCCTTATTCTAAAAAATCCTCATCAATCTACAGTCGTGGCCAAAAGATTTGAGAATGACACAAATATAAATTTTCACAGTCTGCTGCCTCAGTTTGTATGATGGCAATTTGCATATACTCCAGAATGTCATGAAGAGTGATCAGATGAATTGCAATTAATTGCAAAGTCCGTCTTTGCCATGCAAATGAACTGAATCCCGCAAAAACATTTCCACTGCATTTCAGCCCTGCCACAAAAGGACCAGCTGACATCATGTCAGTGATTCTCTCGTTAACACAGGTGCGAGTGTTGACGAGGACAAGGCTGGAGATCACTCTGTCATGCTGATTGAGTTCGAATAACAGACTGGAAGCTTCAAAAGGAGGGTGGTGCTTGGAATCATTGTCTTCCTCTGTCAAACATGGTTACCTGCAAGAAAACAAGTGCCGTCATCATTGCTTTGCACAAAAAGGGCTTCACAGGCAAGGATATTGCTGCCAGTAAGATTGCACCTAAATCAACAATTTATCGGATCATCAAGAATTTCAAGGAGAGCGGTTCAATTGTTGTGAAGAAGGCTTCAGGGCGCCCAAGGAAGTCCAGCAAGCGCCAGGACCGTCTCCTAAAGTTGATTCAGCTGCGGGATCGGGGCACCACCAGTACAGAGCTTGCTCAGGAATGGCAGCAGGCAGGTGTGAGTGCACGCACAGTGAGGCGAAGACTTTTGGAGGATGGCCTGGTGTCAAGAAGGGCAGCAAAGAAGCCACTTCTCTCCAGGAAAAACATCAGCGACAGACTGATATTCTGCAAAAGGTACAGGGATTGGACTGCTGAGGACTGGGGTAAAGTCATTTTCTCTGATGAATCCCCTTTCCGACTGTTTGGGGCATCCGGAAAAAAGCTTGTCCGGGGAAGACAAGGTGAGCGCTACCATCAGTCCTGTGTCATGCCAACAGTAAAGCATCCTGAGACCATTCATGTGTGGGGTTGCTTCTCAGCGAAGGGAGTGGGCTCACTCACAATTTTGCCTGAGAACACAGCCATGAATAAAGAATGGTACCAACACATCCTCTGAGAGCAACTTCTCCCAACCATCCAGGAACAGTTTGGTGACGAACAATGCCTTTTCCAGCATGATGGAGCACCTTGCCATAAGACAAAAGTGATAACTAAGTGGCTCGGGGAACAAAACATCGATATTTTGCATCCATGGCCAGGAAACTCCCCAGACCTTAATCCCATTGAGAACGTGTGGTCAATCCTCAAGAGGCGGGTGGACAAACAAAAACCCACAAATTCTGACAAACTCCAAGCATTAAATTATGCAAGAATGGGCTGCCATCAGTCAGGATGTGGCCCAGAAGTTAATTGACAGCATGCCAGAGCGGATTGCAGAGGTCTTGAAAAAGAAGGGTCAACACTGCAAATATTGACTCTTTGCATCAACTTCATGTAATTGTCAATCAAAGCCTTATGAAATGCTTGTAATTATATTTCATTATTCCATAGTAACATCTGACACAAATATATAAAGACAATGAAGCAGCAAACTTTGTGGAAATTAATATTTGTTTAATTCTCAAAACTTTTGGCCACGACTGTACACACAATACCCCATAATGACAAAGCAAAAATGGTTTATATGAAAAAATACCTTATTTACATAAGTATCCCCGAGCCGACAAGGTAAAAATCTGCCGTTTGCACCTGAACAGGCAGTTTACCCACTGTTCCTTGGCCACCATTGAAAATAAGAATTTGTTCTTAACTGACTTGCCTAGTTAAATAAAGGTAAAACAATTGCTATGAAACATTCAAAATTGACCTCAGGTGCGTCCTGTTTCCATTGATCATCCTTGAGATGTTTCTACAACTTGATTGAAGTCCACCTGTGGTAAATTAATTTGATTGGACATGATTTGGAAAGGCACACGCCTGTCTATAGAAGGTCCCACCGTTGGGCCTTGGTCAGAGAGATGACCAAGAAAATCACTCTGACAAAGCTCTAGAGTTCCTCTGTAGAGATGGGAGATCCTTCCAGAAGGACAACAATCTCTGCAGCACTCTACCAACCAGGCCTTTATTGTAGAGTGGCCAGACGGAAACCACTCCCCAGTAAAAGACACATGACAGCCCGCTTGGAGTTTGCCAAAAGGCACCTAAAGGACTCTCAAACCATGAGAAACAAGATTCTCTGATATGATGAAACCAAGATTGAACACTTTGGCTTTGGCTCTTTGGCACGTCTGGAGGAAACCTAGCACCATCCCTACGGTGAAGCATGGTGGTGGCAGCATCATGCAGTGGGGATGTTTTTCAGCGACAGGGACTGGGAAACTAGTCAGTATCAAGGGAAAGACGAGATGAACAGACAAAGTACAGAGAGATCATTGATGAAAACCTGCTCCAGAGCGCTCAGGAACTCAGATTGGGGCAAAGGCTAGAACCGTAAACTTCCAACAGGACAATAACCCTAAGCACACAGCCAAGACAACGCAGGAGTGGCTTCAGGATAAGGCTCTGAATGTCCTTGAGTGGCCCAGCCAGAACCCGGACTTGAATCCGATCGAACATCTCTGGAGAGACCTGAAAATAGCTGTGCAGCGACAATAACCCTAAGCACACAGATTGAACTCAGATTGAACTCTCCAGACATCCAACCTGACAGAGCTTGAAAGGATCTGCAGAGAAGAATTGGACAAACTTCCCAAATACAGGTGTGCCAAGCTTGTAGTGTCATACCCAAGAAGACTCGAGGCTGTAATCGCAACCAAAGGTGCTTGAACAAAGTACTGAGTAAATGGTCTGAATATTTATGTAAATGTGATCTTTTTGTTTTATATTATTAATACATTTGCAAACATTTCTAAAATTTTTTTGCTTTGTCATTGTGGGTTATTGTGTGTAGGTTGATGAGTAAAAAAAACAACATTTAATCAATTTTTGAATAAGGCTTGTAACGTAAATAAATTGTGGAAAAAGTCAAGTGGTCTGAATACTTTCCGAATGCGCTGGACATACTGAACAAATTTAGAAATGAAACAAGTTCAACCATTTTGCTGAGTTACAGTTCATATAAGGAAATCAGTCAAATTGAAATAAATGTAATCCCTAATCTATGGATTTCACAACTGGGCAAGGGCGCAGCCAAGGTTGTGCCTGGGAGGGTATAGGCCCAACCACTTAGGACCCATGCCCAACCAATCAGAATAGTTTTTTCCCCACAAAGGGTCTTTATTACAGACAGAAATTCTCTTCAGTTTCATCAGCTGTCTGGGTGGCTGGTCTCAGATACCGCAGGTGAAGAAGATGGATGTGGAGGTCCTGGGCTGGCGTGGTTTACACGTGGTCTGCCGTTGTGACGTCGGTTGGACGTACTGCCAAATTCTCTAAAGCGATGTTGGAGGCATCTAATGATAGAGAAATAAACATTAAATTCCCTGGCAACCGCTTCGGTGGACATTCCTGCTGTCTGCATCCCTCAAAACTTGAGACATCTGTGGAATTGTGTTGTTGTGACAAAACTGCACAGAGTGACATTTTATTGTCCCCAGCACAAGGTGCACCTGTGTAATGATCATGCTCCTTAATCAGCATGCCACACCTGTCAGGTGGATGGATTATCTTGGCAAAAGAGAAATGCTCAGTAACAGGGGTGTAAACAAATTTGTGCAAAAACATTTGAGAGAAATAAGCTTTTCTGCGTATGAAACATTTCGGGATCTTTTATTTCAGCTCATGAAACATGGGACCGACACATTTAACATGTTGCGTTTTGTTTACTTCCATAAATGTCATGGTCTGATAAACACCGTCAACTTTCACTGCAGGTGCGGAAGTGCTATCTCAGCGGATGAGACACATCCAACGCAAAAAAAAAACCCAGATATCTCTAGCTTAAACTGACAGACTTTGATGGGTATTTTTTATTATGCTAATTCAATCAGAGGAACACCTGTGATGTGGTTCAGCCAATCCCAGGGCTGCATGCGTGTCTGTTGAAACAATCACTAGCTAACCCTAACAACCCTAATCAATTTTTAATTTTAATTTGACAGTAGGCATCAACTCCTAGGAGGTAACGAAAAGAAACATGCTCATTTGATGGAGAAGTGGGATTGATTTGATGTCATTTGATGGAGAAGGGGGATTGATTTGATGTCATTTGACGTAGTTATTAGAATTGTGAGGAAATATGAACCAAGCTGTGGCGTAACAAAACATGCTACTGAGCCCGAGTAAAGTCGGCACCTTGGGGTTATGGTAAGAGTTAGGGAAATGGGTTACTGGTGTCTAATAAAACAGTCTGTAAAGTGTTACCCCCACAGTCCGAGAGAAAGCAGACCTAGCAGCTCAGCTAGATTTCCTCAAATTATCTGAACTTCTCTCTCTCTCTCTCTCTCTCTCTCTCTAGTTATGTGCAGCGGCGGCGGTAAAGGTTTGGCACACACGGCGAGCCTTTGCGGTGCCCTTTCCCTGTAAGCAGACAGTGCTGGGAGGTGTTTGTGCAAAAGTAAGGGTGTGGCCGGGTGTTGAGGCTGAGGTTCAGGTGTGTTCCCCCAGGCCACCGCGTTTTCTCTAATCCAAACAGAAGAGCTTGCCTCAGTGGGCCTTGGAATCAGGTATGCGCTTTGAAGCCTGCTGCGTTAATAACTATCTGTTACACGTCTGGTTCTGTGTTTACCTGGTGCTTGCTTTGGATGCCTGGTGATGCGGGAAGAGGGAGGGAAGGAGGGAGAGAGTGGAGAGAGATGGAGAGAGAGAGGGTGTTTCTCTAAAGAGATCTCTGTTCTAGGGATTTATCCTACGCAACACAACGCTGTCTTATGTACTATACAGCCACACAGAATCACTAACATATTTTTAACAACAAAAATATTCTGGAACATATAGCATGTTTTGATATTCTATGTGCTGGAATCTTGTTTAAAACAGATTAAATCTCCATCATTTTCCAAAAGTCATTAATTTCTTCCCAGTACACCATGGGCCTAATTTTATGGGCCTAATCATAGAATTACAGAAAGAATCCCTATTCTCTAAAATAAGATCTCTGTGAGTCTAGTCGTAAAGTTTTGTCATTTAACTTTTATAATGTATTAACTTTCAGTGTGGCATAAACACAACCAGTCATGAGGTTTTCATCTGATTGTCAAAAAATTCCTTCAATGAGCTCCTTTACGGGTGTAGCCAGGTGGTAAAAGCACATAGCTGTATTCATTTATATCCACTAGATGGCACTGTCCCTTTAAGAGACCCATGAATAGTGTGTGCGGTTATGGGATTGCGTACGCGCAATGTGTGTAAGACTGAGACGTGCTTTTACACCTGCATTGCTTGCTGTTTGGGGTTTTAGGCTGGGTTTCTGTACAGCACTCTGTGACATCAGCTGATGTAAGGGGGGCTTTATAAATAAATTTGATTTGATGATTTTGATTTGAGAGCAAGCAATTACACTGGAGAGCTGTTGAAATCCATCGTGGGTCCTACGGTACTTTTTTTTTCGATCTTACTCTTGTGCAGGAATGAATCGTATTTCACATCATCTGCAGTGTATTTTTATAATATGTATGCCTGACGGTCATGTTACCCTGTTGACGCTTTCAGATTGACATGAGGACGTTAGCTTCTTGCTAGCTGAATACCAGTGCTCTCAGAACCACATTGTGGAGTTGATGATACCATTATTTGTAGCGTGAGTTAATTATCAGAATTACATTCTATTTCATGTAAAGCTTCAGGGTGTTGTAACTTCTATGTTGATATGACATATCTCGCTGTAAGGCTGAGATGAGGGGTTAGGGTATCACGTGGACAGTGTGTTTGTAAGTATCCACGCACGTTCATCCACTCACAACATATTTCCAGCCTCCAAACAGTGGTGAATGAAAAGAGACACTTGTTACGCAAAACACCAAAAAAGCGTTAATGACATTTGCCGATTGTCATTAGGTCAGAATTTGTGCGTCCTCCGCTGTCAGCAGTCTACAGTTTGATTTGATTTTATTATTGTGGTAGGCTCATGTTTTACTGGCACGACGTACACCCTCTAATTCCTTTGCCAGGACGCCATACCGGACCATAATTTCACCCCTGACCCTGTCTATAATCCCAGTCGATATCCATGTCATAAGAAGGAGTTCCCCTTGACCACGCCCACAAATTGGGCAAAATTAACATTGTTTCCCGTTGAGCCCCGTTGTAAAAAGAGACAACTTTGTAGTACATTTTTTTGTCATGCAGAAATTACAAAACATGCCGGAAATCTGCAGTGTTGTTCAATGTACGTGTAACCAGGTCAGAAATCCCGACCTTCGGATGCTCCCACTTAATAGAGCCTGTGAGAAGAGCCCTGCAACTTCAGGCTCTGAGGCGTGGGAGAGTGGAAATGTGGGGACAATGGTGTCCATTTAGGCTATATGTACAGTGCCTTCGGAAATCTTTAGTTTTCCACAATATGTTAGGTTACAGGTAGTTGTATAGTCTGTTACTCCACTCACTACTAGTAGTTGTATAGTCTGTAACTCCACTCACTACTAGTAGTTGTATAGTCTGGTAGTAACTCCACTCACTACTAGTAGTTGTATAGTCTG
>QNTS01002993.1:3974-54603 GCA_003317085.1 Hucho hucho
ATTACTAGTATACAGTATTACATTATTACTAGTATACGGCGCATTCGGAAAGTATTCAGACCTGTGGACTTTTTCCACATTTTGTTACGTTACAGCGTTATTCTAAAATTTATTAAATTACTTTTTTTCCTCATTAATCTACACAAAATACTCCATAATGACAAACTGAATACAGGTTTTTAGAAATGTTTGCAAATGTATAAAAAGCCAAAAACAGAAATACCTTATTTACACAAGTATTCAGACCCTTTGCTATGAGACTCGAAATTGAGCTCAGGTGCATCCTGTTTCCATTGATCATCCTTGAGATGTTTCTACAACTTGGAGTCCACCTGTGGTAAATTAAATTGATTGGACATGATTTGGAAAGGCACACAGTTGACACTGCATGTCAGAGCAAAAACCAAGCCATGCGGTTGAAGGAATTGTCCGTAGAGCTACAAGACAGGATTGTGTCGAGGCACAGATCTGGGCATTTCTGTTTTGGTACCCATCGAAGGTCCCCAAGAACACTGAAGGTCCCCAAGAACACAGTGGCCTCCATCATTCTTAAATGGAAGAAGTTTGGAACCAGCAAGACTCTTCCTAGAGTTGGCCATCCGGCCAAACTGAGCAATCGGTGGAGAAGGGCCTTGGTCAGGGAGGTGACCAAGAACCCGATGGTCACTCTGACAGTGCTCCAGAGTTCCTCTGTGGACATGGGAGAACCTTCCAGAAGGACAATCATCTCCGCCTTTATGGTAGAGTGGCCAGACGGATGCCACTCCTCAGTAAAAGGCCCATGACAGCCCGCTTGGAGTTTGGCAAAAGGCACCTAAGGACTCTCAGACCATGAGAAACAAGATTCTCTGGTCTAATGAAACCAAGATTGAACTCTTTGGCCTGAATGCCAAGCGTCACGTCTGGAGGAAACCTTGCACCCTCCCTACGGTGAAGCATGGTGGTGGCAGCATCATGCTGTGGAGATGTTTTTCAGAGGCAGGGACTGGGAGACTAGCCAGGATCGAGGGAAAGATGAAAGGAGCAAAATACAGAAAGATCCTTGATGAAAACCTGCCAAGCTTGTAGTGTCATTCCCAAGAAGACTTGAGGCTGTAATCGCTGCCAAAGGTGCTTCAACAAAGTATTTTTGTTTTGAATACTTATGTAAATTTGATATTTGATTTTCTTCTTTTATAAATATGCAAAACAATTCAAAACTGTTTTTGCTTTGTCATTATGGGCTATTGTGTGTAGATTGATGAGGGAAAAAACGATTGAATCAATTTTAGAATAAGGTTGTAATGTGGAAAAAGTCAAGGGGTCTGAATACTTTCTGAATGCACTGTATAATGACATATTCTTCTGGATGATTTCACACACCCCGGGTGAGTTATAGGACACAAACCTTTCTGTGAATTACAAAGCAAAAAGGTTTACCACAACTTCATCACTAGTTTAATTATTTCACCCAAAACCTGCAATTCAGGTTTTACCTGTGAATGTGTAACATTACTAAAAACTAAACTAACACTAAACACCATGAAGCCCTTGATAAATACTTTACCCAATTTGACCTCCCCTCTGGTTAACATCCTGTCAAGTTCTAACAAAAGTCCTTGCAGATTATAAAAAATTGTTCCAAGTAGATGTTTGCAGTGCTAATTCCAAAAGTATATCCACAGAGAAAAGCACACACAGGATATCAGTTATATTCTTAGTATTTTTATTTATTTAGAGCCAGCACATAAACACCCAAACTTTCGACTAGGTATTTTTTAAGAGTGTGCAGGACACCTGTCAAGTCCAAACCTCAATAAACAAGTGATTTAAAAGGTGATCATTTAAAGTGTAATAATTTGCCAAATGAAAGATGTAAAATACTAATGTTTTACATGTGAAAGATCTTGCAACACCCACTGTATATCTTGCTTTCCTCTTCAAAAAGTTGGCAGATCTTAACATTCATTTTGTGTATAGGCAGATATCAAGAAAATGTGCAAATCTGATGGCCATGTTTATAGTGTTTTAAAAATAACAGCACCATTTAAAACCTATAACCAAAACCTATAACCAACACTTAAACAACATTTTTACACAAATAGGAACTTTTTTTCTAATATTGTAGACATTACAAAAGAAATCCTAATTTCGCTCATTTACAGTATGGTTCAGTACTGTCGTAATTTAAGAATGTTTGATGCGGCTCTAAAATCACAAATGTTTATTTTATTTCATGGGCTTTCAACACTATTTTTACCCCATCTCGGCAAAAACCTGACGAAATCTCAAATCAACATCACATTTGTGTGAATATTTAATTGAGTTGTCAACGAACTTGAAATTAACCTACCCTTGAAATCCTATTGTTGATTTGTGGTTGAAATCTGGTTGAAATTAGACAAACTGTGTACGTTGCCCACTTTCTGTGAATTCAACCAAAACATCTGTTGATGTTCAATGTCAGTTTGATGGAAAAGGTTTTCAACACATATTTTTACCTGGCTCACATTACCATACTTCCCAAGTCTCGTTCATTACGTGAGGAAGCCTGGAAATTAAGGTTACTTATCAAATTATAGAACCAGTCTGTATATTTCAGCATTCCGTCCAAATGCTGTGTGACCATTTCATTTTACAGCAAACTACCCTAGGGCTGGAGGGACGACAAACCTGCGCTGCAAGAAAGTGATGCCATTACTGCATCACATGAAAGTATATTTTATGAAACATTACATTTTTTTGTGCAGTGAAAGTCTCCCACAGTCCGAGGTTTGATTCTGCCCCAAGTTTCCAAGTAACATCTTAGATGGATAGTCATGCAGAGGTCTTAAAAATTGTATATTGTTACCTCAAATCAATTGAGGGCAACTGATTTTGTAGGGGCTGATATATTTTAATAGATATATATATATATATATATATATGACTGTGTACCACAGACACAGAACCTAGATGTTGACACACTGTCTTGCTCTGCTGTCACAGAGGTGGTGGAGGTAGCTAGGTAAGTGCATGTGTGTGTATGAGTCTGGTGCATTGGAGCTAACAAGAGAGAGATAAGCGACGAAAATATGTCACACTTCAGAGCAAAATAAATAAGATTGTGAACATCCTTACAGTCTACGCTCATGATTGTGTACAAGAGCCACTTGAGTAATAAAATGCACAGGAGGAGACCAAATAGCACCTGGACATGTGAAATGCGACAACTCCTAAATTAATTTAAAGCGTTTTCTTTTTTGTGTGAAAAAAAGTACACATTTTTTGTGTTTTTTTTTTTCCAAAGTGACCTTTCCCTTCAAAATGATGACCAAAAAATCCTACAACTTGCTCCAGCTAGGAAGTGAACACCTTTAAGCAAATATAGTGCCAGTTGATATACAGTACAATCACTAAACTTACTGTGGCTAGTTGCCAGTGAAACTGAGACAGTCAGAATATGTTCTGTGACTTGTTAAAGCATAGTGCACCCAAATTACATATTGGTTTCCTTACCATGTCAGCAGTCTATGGACAAGGTATGACATCAATCCATGCTTTGGTTTTGTTAACCTGGCCAGGTAAACATTTTAATTAGGCCTAGATTCAAACAGATCAAGCGTTAACCGACACCGACATGTTTTGGCAGTGTCAGAAGTGGAACTGCATTGGAACCGTCAAATCGTTGAGCAGCTGCTCTTGTGATCATTATAACAAAGCCACACCCGCCCCACTCGCGTTAGAAGTTCAGAACGAGAAAGTGTAGGCAATATAGAAATAATGAAGCTCAAATTGAAAACAATTTATCAAAATAATAAGGATTTCTATCAGCCTAATCGAGGTGTAGATTACAAGTAACATCAGTAGGCCTTCTAGGAAAGTGCATTGTTGGACCTAAATGCAACCGTAATAGGTTAAACATCTTCACTTCATATCTGTACTATTCTAGGACTTACCTCTATTTTTTGTAACACATTGTATGAATGGGAATTTTTAACATACACTATATATATATAAAAGTATGTGGACACATTCAAATTAGTGGATTCGGCTATTTCAGCCACACCCGTTGCTGACAGGTGTATAAAATCGAGCGCACAGCCATTCAATCTCCATAGACAAACATTGGCAGTAGAATGGCCTTACTGAAGAGCTCAGTGACTTTCAACTTGGCACTGTCAATGGATGCCACCTTTCCAACAAGTCAGTTCTACAAATTTCTGCCCTGCTAGAGCTGCTCCAGTCAACCCTAAGTGCTGTCATTGTGAAGTGGAAAGATTTAGGAGCAACAACGGTTCAGCCGTGAGGTGGTAGGCCACACAAGTTCACAAAACGGGACAGCGAGTGCTGAAGTGGTAGTGAGTTGCAACACTCACTACAGAGTTCCAAACTGCCTCTGGAAGCAACGTCAGCCCAATAACTGTTTGTCGGGAGCTTCATGAAATGGGTTTCCATGGCCGAGCAATCTCTCCTCACCATCTGGCAGTCCGACTGACGAATCTGGGTTTGGCAGATGCCAGGAGCACGCTACCTGCTCCAATGTATAGTACCATCTGTAAAGTTTGGTGGAGGAGGAATAATGGTCTAGTGCTTTTTTTCATGGTTCCGGCTAGGCCCCTTGGTTCCAGAGAAGGAAAATCTTAATGCTACAGCATACAATTACATTCTAGATGATTCTGTGCTTCCAACTTTGTGGCAACAGTTTGGGGAAGGCCTTTTCCTGTTTCAGCATGACAATGCCCCCGTGCACAGCGAGGTCCATACAGAAATGGTTTGTCGAGATTGGTGTGGAAGAATGACTGGCCTGCACAGAGCCCTGACCTCAACCCCAATGAACACCTTTGCGATAAATTAGAACACTGACTACCAGGCCCAACATCACTAATGCTCTTGTGGCTGAATGTAAGCAATTCTCCACAGCAATTTTCCTAAAGCTAGTGGAAAGCCTTCCCAGAAGAGTGGAGGCTGTTATAGCAGCAAAGGGGGAACCAACTCCATAATAATGCCCATGATTTGGAATGAGATATTCGATGAGCAGGTGTCCACATACTTTTGGCAATGTAGTGTTTGGGCTGCAAATGAAATCCTGCATTTCGTATGATATGTTACGATTCACATATGTTACAATATATTATGAATTTGTAAGTGCTTAAGATCTGGTAAAATGTATTTAATCACTTACAAATTGGTAATAAAATAATATTGTTGCAGGATTTAACATATACGAAATGGATAACATTGTACATAATTGTGCCCACCTTTCGTGGACCTGCTTAGGCTCGTGAACGCTACTTTCAAAACTACATACTGAAATTACACAAAACACTTATAACGCATCTTTAAGATCCTGTTCAATCTCTTTAAGTAGCTGCTGCTAACCAAAAAGCAATGGAAGTCAATGATAGGGACAAGATCTTCAAGTTCAAAATGAATTAATCAATTACTCACCCCGTCCCTGGTCATAACAACACAAATACCATATCATCCCAATAAAGCTATGTCAACCATCAGGAATGCCACTTCATGAGTTGGTTTTTAATATAAATTGCATAGGTTATCCACCAACAAACCTGGTCTCAGAGCATTTCATATTATTATGTACGTAAATTTGCAACACTCCATTTAGAATGATATGTTAAGTTTTGTATGGTATATTTGTGGATGTCCATCATCCACTCCGTATGATATGTTACGAATAACAATTTGTATGATATGTTACGAATTGCAATTCGGACAATATGTTATGAATTCCAATTTGAGGTGGCTAATGTTAGCTAGGTAGCTAACGTTAAATATGTGGCTAACGTTAGCTAGGCTAGGGGTTAGGAGTTAGGTTAAACGGTTAAGGTTAGGAGTTAACATGTTAGCTAACCCTTCCCTAACCTTAACCGTTTAATCTAAGTAGTTGAAAAGTAGCTAGAAAGTAGTTGCAAAGTTGCTAATTAGCTAAAATTGTCCATGATGAGATTCGAACACTCAACCTTTGGGTTGTTAGACATTCGCATTATACGTATACCCATCCACCCCAGCCAACCACCCTCCTTTATTTTTAGTAACCTTCTGTCTTCTGGAACCCTATCAAACGTTACATACTGTTTCATACTAATTTGAGTGTCTCGGATTTACCGTTTACTATGTTACGTCTAGTCTATGAGACCAGGCTGCACCAACACACTTTTCAAGGATTATCCAATCATTGGACACAGGACCCCACCTGTTCTTTATTGTAATTCGAGCAGCAATAGCTGCACAGTTGAAACAGTGGGGAATATGCCCCTAAAATGCATTCAAAGCACTGAATGCAAGCACAACTTTGGATCGGAGAATGAATAATCCATACGCGGTAGTGGGAGGTTTTATTGAAATGTATTTTACAAAGTTCGATATTGATGTCGTTATATAGGGTCACTCAATACAAGTCCATTACTTTGTACTGAAACATTGTCGAGGAGATTAAAACCTGTACCTTGTGTCCTCATAAACAAATAAACAAACATCACAGTAGAAGTGCAGCTGATGATGACCCACACTGCAATGTCTGAAAGCAGAATTCCTCTTTGTCCCATCGTAATCATCATCACACTACCCGATATGCACATTTAGATACATACTGCCATGTCTTCTGCAGTTGTATAATGTTTGTGCCAATTATTCACAAGGGTGTTTTTATTAAGGCAGCTTACTTCAATTCAAGGGGGAAAACAACATAAACATGTAGTCAGTTTTATGATGTTCAGTCTGTACAGTAAAATAAGTGGTTGATGTTAGCAATATAATTTCCATATGTTTTCATTGGAGGAAGTGTTGTGTTCCTATTTGGTCTACTAAAACGTTATAGTTTAGTGACAGTGCACAAAAGTCCAGGTCTACAAATGGAGACGGTAAAGCAGAGGTGCACTAAACTGGTTTATTTATCACTGATGAAGGATTAGGTCACACTTCAGAAGAATGTTTGACCATAATAATGTAGCAGCTACATTATAGCTGGATTAACAAATGGTCCACTAACTATGAAAAAATTACTGTTGTAAAGTGGTTTCAGTGTAATTAAATGCATTTGATTTCCCAACTTACTCATGTAAATGAGTTCTCATGTAACCTACTTCCTTTGTCCCTCTTACTACCTTCAACTCTACTGTTGAGTAAGTAAAGGTTCATTACAATGAACTTTTTATATGAATCCCACGGAGCGGTCAGTGAACTATTTGGTAATGCGTCACTAATGAGTTGTTGTCGGACAATATTTCCCAGGAGGATTGTCTTTAAATGTGCTTTAAAGTGCTACGTGGTTTACATTGAACTGAAGCCTTTTCTTACTACATGAAAATAATGTGGGAATCTGGATCCAGTCATCCTCTTTCTCCCATGACTTTCCTTTAGCAGGGACTTTATAAGCTTCACTTGCCAGACGTACAGTATAGCTCACTAACATGCCTTGGCCAAAAACATAGCTTACCCCAAAATGGAGTACAGTAACATTTTCTGGAACCTTTGTCAATCGGATATAGTCAAATCACTCAAGGCACACATTCACTGAAAGAAATAACCCAATAATCATGAGGTCCAGGTTCTTCAAATGTAGCTTAAAAATCCATTTCAAATACCTTAGTTGTGCTTGATTGAGTTTGCCCGTTGCAAAAGTCCCAAAAGTGCAAACGGCACCCTCCTGGCACACCAGGCAGGCTAACGCAAATCCTCAGCGTATTTGAGAGATTTCAAATGATATTTGAACCCAGATCTGGTTCTTACTGACTTCAAAGATTTTCAACAATCCAAAAGTATCACTTGTAGATGTTCTCCGGTATAGGCTATTGTAAATGTATTTTCATTGCTAAATGTCTAACTTTGAACGTGGCATTGCATTCCCTTCCTTAAAAATAATTTTAATAAAAGGACATACAGTATAATTAATTATCTCATGAACTTTGGCTAGTATAGCTTATAAGCCATGAAATAAATATCTTTAAAACAAATTACCAGCAGTTACACTTTAATGTTTTAGTTAGATAAGATGCCCATTAGACCTTCAGGGCTAATCATCCTCAACTATGTAGGTAACGTTTAAACACTGCATTTTCTGATGATTGTTGCTCCCCTCACAACATTTATCTGTAAGCAGTTAGAAACAACTTTTACAAACAACCCTCATTATCTATAACTTCCTAAATGTTGCAACCTGCCTTTGCAAGACAATCAATAATTGAGTATAGACTAAGGAAGACTCCTGTCAATCAAATAGGCTACCAAAAGGCCAGAAATGATTCCCGCACCATCTCTGATAGCAGACATCATGCTAAAGACACGTTAGGAAAACAAAACTATCTAACTACGGCCTCAGCAACTGACTTGAATAGCAAGCTAGTTTTGTATTGAGGCTGTGAACAAAATCTATGCTTATATTGATTAATCTACATGATCCATTATTGAATCTTTCCCTTTGTCTCCACTCCGTCTCACTGTTACTACCTTGATAATAATCTAGGATTTCACAGAATCTTTTATCAAGTGTGATCCTGATCATCCATTTGCCTATAGTTACCAGACATTGATTAGTGATTGACATAGCCTTTGTGATATATGACATTCACAAGCACGTTGATAATGTAACTTGTTTTAAAATTAACACCACTGTTTGTGTCATGACAAAAATGGAATCTTCTTGCCTTACAATCATCCCAGCGGGCAAAACTGGTTGTACTGCAGTCAGGTTCACATTTTGTGATGTCATGGTCATATTTTGTTAGGTCATTAGCTAATGATTGTAAAATAATGTTTTTATAATGATTTTACTACCATAAAAAGACGCCTTTACCTCGTTGTATTCCGGTTATGCAGTCTTTCCCAGGCATCTTGATGTTGTTATGAAAAAGGTATCTTTAACTGGTTGTAATCAGGTTATATGACATAACTTTAATCACATTTCAACCAACATTTTTGCCCACTGGGAGGAGACTGTTGATAACTTCAAAAAAAGAGTTTCAAAGTAAAAGTGAATACAATTGTACAATTGGATGTGTAATTCATTAATTGATCACTATCATGCAAGATTGATAAACTTACTGTGTTTTATGGGCATCATAAATATATAAATTCCTTCAATAATGCACATTGCAATTCTGCATGTGGGGGGTAATTAACTTAACCCCTAATGTAGCTTTGATGCATGGACTTGTTTCAGGACAATTTACAGAAAAGTAAAGTCGCGCTATAAAGCAGATCTTCAGCGTTACGGATTGAATAGAGCGTTTCATATAGAAATCTTAGCACCTGTACAAGAAAAACAAATTCCCAAAACACGATACTTACAGTATTGTGATACAAACAATATTGTGAATAAAGAGGCAGGACTGCAATAACTCTTCACTATTCTCTTGCAAGGTAGCTCTAATATTTTGAGAGATTTTGCAATTTGCAAGACAATTTAGGAGCTGGTCAATTTCATAAAACAACACTTCATTTCGGGGAAACACCGCAGACATAAGTTGTATAAATGCCTTGATGGCTCTGGCAATGATAGTGATAAACATGTTTAGGGAAACAAGGCGTTTGTCTGTCCTATACTCCCGGGATATATAGTTACAATTTGCACCCGCTGCAACCATTTTATGGTCTATCTATGCACACTCTGGCAAACATGTTGTGAAAGGTCAAACACATCTGAAACAAACAGAAAAGTAAAGTCCTGTCAAACCAATTACAACACTCAGCAAGCCACTAATCAGCGAGGCCAACTCCTCACACACCTCCAACAAGATTACAGACCGAGTGTGTGTGCATGTGTTCAAGATAATAAATTCTTATGACCTGAGATTATATGTTGGATAAAGAAATGATATATAATTTTTTAATTTAGTCATAAATACCACAGAAAAGGCACATTAGTGCTCCAGGATGGAAACTTAATAATTCAACTAACAATGTAAAACAACCGTTTTCCCTTACTAAATTGTCATTATTCGTTTTAACGATTTCATTTTGGTCATTTAAATATAAAAAAAAGATTTGAGAATACATTATTGTACATATGAATAAATGATACTGTATGGATAGAACTACAATAGCCTATTTTGCTTTGCACTACACAAATCAGAACCTCTGACATTTTGCCTTTCCACCTTCTTATCTCTTATCTCTTCCTTCATTATTTTTAATACTGTGCATCAACATCAACATACAAATAAGATAATTCTCCTGATAAATTATTTATAATTCTTGATAGAAAACATTTCATTGGACATGGATTGGAAATAACACGTAAAAGTATAGATTTTCCCAAATGTGACTCCAATCCTAAATGTATCAACATTTCTCTAATACCAACACTGAGAAATCTGGAAATCCGTCCCAAAAAAACAAAATCAAAGTCGATATAATCCAAATCAAGGTAATTCCTGATCGGCTCTCTTGCAATGGGAGACAAAATTAATCTGGTCAGGATAGTTTTTGTTATTTCGTGGTTGTCATTTTGTTTGTTTGTTTTTTGCAGTGAAGTTTTGAAGCTGTGGGAACAGTCTCTGGAAGCCATGCCTGTGTGGTTAACAGTCCCAGTAGTAGTTGGATTTTCTGGGGGTTGGGTGAGGGAGGGTGGACGTGTGTGTGTGGATGGGTGAGGAGAAGGTGGGAGCACAACGTGACCCAACTTCTGCCTTCTCCCCCCCCCATTACCCCCAATGGTCCCTACCATAACCTTAATAATCCACCTCCTCCATCTCAGGCCTTGATGTCTGTCTGTATGTCAGGTCAGACGCTGGTGATGGACGCCAGGCAGGTTGAAGACTTCTGCAATTTCTCAGGCTGTGCGGTATGGGGGGGTTCAGGAATGGCGCGAAAGCTGAACGGCGGACCGTTGCTGGTGGTGCCCATGTGGCCCGGACTCAATGCTGGATTCTGTCGTCTATTGCTCTCCATGATGCTTGACGTGTTGGAAGCCAGGCTTTCACGTGTCCTGCCACGACAGTGAGAGGGAGACACGTCCGTGGAGTAAAGAGAAGGAGAGGAGAGGAGAGAAAGAGAATTAGAGGATGGGGACAACAGAGACTTGCAATAAGTGGGAAGCAAACTAGCCACTGCTAACCCCATAAAAAAGAAGCAATTTTCTAACCAAAAATGTGATTGTGTAGCTCTATGACTTAGTTGAAAGTTGGAGGATTTGGGCATGCGATTTACACCATGCTAACTTGGGGACATTGTGTTTTGGTTAGAATAATATTAGCGGTTGCTGGCAAAGGCTAGTTTAAATAAACCAAAGCATGGATTGCAGTCTCTCCTTGTCCAAAGACTTCTTTCAAGGTAATGTGTAAAATTGTAATTTGGATATCCCAAACCCCATGTGTCAAACACAAGGCCTGCGGGCCGGATCCGGCCTGTGACACATTTCTATCTGGCCTGGGCAATGATTTAGGTTGTCAATTCATTTTGCCGTGCAGCCATGCACAGCCAAAGTGCTGTGCACCAAAGGCAGTGTATTGCCACACACTTCTCCACACAGACCCCCACACACACCTCCTCCCAGAACAACTACGAGCCAGCCAGTGCGCTGTATCATATCATCACTAAACATTTGCAGCATCCCCAATTGTTCTCATTAATGGCACTGATTGAATCTTCTACCGGCCCGAAAGTTTCTACAAACACGCTTAAACTATGTTATTGCTGTACTACAGTCGTGGCCAAAAGTTTTGAGAAATACACAAATATTAATTTCCACAAAGTTTGCTGCTTCAGTGTCTTTTTGTCAGATGTTACTATGGAATACTGAAGTATAATTTCAAGCAAGTGTCAAAGGCTTTTATTGACAATTACATGAAATATTTGCAGTGTTGACCCTTCTTTTTCAAGACCTCTGCAATCTGCCCTGGCTTGCTGTCAATTAACTTCTGGGCCACATCCTGACTGATGGCAGCCCATTCTTGCATAATCAATGCGTGGAGTTTGTCTGAATTTGTGGGGTTTTGTTCTCAATGGGATTAAGGTCTGGGGAGTTTCCTGGCCTTGGACCCAAAATATCTATGTTTTGTTCCCTGAGCCACTTAGTTATCACTTTTGCCTTATGGCAAGGTGCTCCATCATGCTGGAAAAGGCATTGTTCGTTACCAAACTGTTCCTGGATGGTTTGGAGAAGTTGCTCTTGGAGGATGTGTTGGTACCATTCTTTATTTATGGCTGTGTTCTTAGGCAAAAATGTGAGTGAGCCCACTCCCTTGGCTGAGAAGCAACCCCACACATGAATGGTCTCAGGATGCTTTACTGTTGGCATGACACAGGACTGATGGTAGCGCTCGCCTTGTCTTCTCCAGACAAGCTTTTTTCCGGATGCCCCAAACAATCGGAAAGGGGATTCATCAGAGAAAAGGACTTTACCCCAGTCCTCAGCAGTCCAATTCCTGTACCTTTTGCAGAATATCAGTCTGTCCCTGATGTTTTTTCTGGAGAGAAGTGGCTTCTTTGCTGCCCTTCTTGACACCAGGCCATCCTCCAAAAGTCTTCGCCTCACTGTGCGTACAGATGCACTCACACCTGCCTGCTGCCATTCCTGAGCAAGCTCTGTACTGGTGGTGCCCCGATCCCGCAGCTGAATCAACTTTAGGAGACGGTCCTGGCGCTTGCGGGACTTTCTTGGGTGCCCTGAAGCCTTCTTCACAACAATTGAACCGCTCTCCTTGAAGTTCTTGATGATCCGATAAATGGTTGATTTAGGTGCAATCTTACTGGCAGCATTATCCTTGCCTGTGAAGCCCTTTTTGTGCAAAGCAATGATGACGGCACGTGTTTCCTTGCAGGCAAACATGGTTGACAGAGGAAGAACAATGATTCCAAGCACCACCCTCCTTTTGAAGCTTCCAGTCTGTTATTCGAACTCAATCAGCATGACAGAGTGATCTCCAGCCTTGTCCTTGTCAACACTCACACCTGTGTTAACGAGAGAAATCACTGACATGATGTCAGCTGGTCCTTTTGTGGCAGGGCTGAAATGCAGTGGACATTTTTGGGGATTCAGTTAATTTGCATGGCAAAGAGGGACTTTGCAATTCATCTGATCACTCTTCATGACATTCTGGAGTATATGCAAATTGCCATCATACAAACTGAGGCAGCAGACATTGTGAAAATTCATGTGTCACTGTCAAAACTTTTGGCCACGACTGTACAGAAAGTGTTGTCAAAAAGTTGCACCCGCGAGTATAAATTACGACACACGCGAGTATGATGAGTCAACAGTTTATGTCAACAGAAATTACAACCTGATACGCTCCCAAAGTGCGCTGGTTACAGTCGGAAGTTTACATACACTTAGGTTGGAGTCATTAAAACTCGTTTTTCAACCACTCCACAAATTTCTTGTTAACAAACTATAGTTTTGGCAAGTTGGTAAGGACATCTACTTTGTGCATGACACTAGTAGTTTTTCAAACAATTATTTACAGACAGATTATTTCACTGTATCACAATTCCAGTGGGTCAGAAGTTTACATACACTAAGTTGACTGTGCCTTTAAACAGCTTGGAGAATTCCAGAAAATGATGTCATGGCTTTAGAAGCTTCTGATAGGCTAATTGACATAATTTGAGTCAATTGGAGGTGTACCTGTGGATGTATTTCAAGGCCTATCTTCAAACTCAGTGCCTCTTTGCTAGACATCATGGGAAAATCTAAAGAAATCAGCCAAGACCTCAGAAAATAAATTGTAGACCTCCACAAGTCTGGTTCATCCTTGGGAGCAATTTCCAAATGCCTGAAGGTACCATGTTCATCTGTACAAACAATAGTACGCAAGTATAAACACCATGGGACCACGCAGCCGTCATACCGCTCAGGAAGGAGACGTGTTCTGTCTCCTAGAGATGAACGTACTTTGGTGCGAAAAGTGCAAATCAATCCCAGAACATCAGCAAAGGACCTTGTGAAGATGCTGGAGGAAACAGGTACAAAAGGATCTACATCCACAGTAAAACGAGTCCCTATAAATCGACATAACCTGAAAGGCCGCTCAGCAAGGAAGAAGCCACTGCTCCAAAACCGCCATAAAAAAGGCATACTACGGTTTGCAACTGCACATGGGGACAAAGATTGTACTTTTTGGAGAAATGTCCTCTGGTCTGATGAAACAAAAATAGAACTGTTTAACCATAATGACCATCGTTATGTTTGGAGGAGAAAGGGGGAGGCTTGCAAGCCGAAGAACACCATCCCAACCGTGATGCACGGGGGTTGCAGCATCATGTTGTGGGGGTGCTTTCCTGCAGGAGGGACTGGTGCACTTCACAAAATAGATGGCATCATGAGGAAGAAAAATTATGTGGATATATTTAAGCAACATCTCAAGACATCAGTCAGGAAGGTAAAGCTTGGTCGCAAATTGGTCTTCCAGATGGACAATGATCCGAAGCATACTTCCAAAGTTGTGGCAAAATGGCTTAAGGACAACAAAGTCAAGGTATTGGAGTGGCCATCACAAATCCCTGACCTCAATCCCATAGAAAATGTGTGGGCAGAACTGAAAAAGCATGTGCGAGCAAGGAGGCCTACAAGCCAGACTCCGTTACACCAGCTCTGTCAGGAGGAATGGGACAAAATCCTCCCAACTTATTGTGGGAAGCTTGTGGAAGGCTACCCGAAACATTTGACCCAAGTTAAACAATTTAAAGGCAATGCTACCAAATACTAATTGTGTGTATGTAAACTTCTGACCCACTGGGAATTTGATGAAAGAAATAAAAGCTGAAATAAATCCTTCTCTATACTATTATTCTGACATTTCACATTCTTAAAATAAAGTGGTGATCCTAACTGACCTAAGACCGGGAATTTTTACTAGTATTAAATGTCAGGAATTGTGAAAAACTGAGTTTAAATGTATTTGGCTAAGGTGTATGTAAACTTCCGACTTCAATTGTACCAATAGAAGCAAAGGAATAAAAATCAACAAGAGTAAAACATACTTTTACTGCTAGTTAGCATTTGTACCGCTAATTAGCATTCTCACCGCAACTAATAGGTCCGGCTTAATTACCATTAGTTCTAACATATTGTCCTGCTGAAAGGTGAATTAATCTCTGTCTGGTGGAAAGCAGACTGAGCCAGGTTTTCCTCTAGGATTTTGAATGTGTATAGTGGCATTCCGTTTCTTTTTTATCCTGAAAAACTCCCCAGTCCTTAACAATTACAAGCATACCCATAACATGATGCCACCACTATGCTTGAAAATATGGAGAGTGGTACTCAGTCATGTGTTGTATTGGATTTCCCTCAAACATAACACTTTGTATTCAGTACAAAAATGTAATTGCTTTGCCACATTTTATGCAATATTACTTTAGTGCCTTATTGCAAACAGCAGATGCATATATTGGAATATATTTTATTCTGTACAGGCTTCCTTCTTTTGACTCTGTCAATTAGGTTAGTATTGTGGAGTAACTACAATATTGTTGTTCCATCGTCAGTTTCTCCTATCACAGCCTTAAACTCTGTAACTGTTTTAAAGTTACAATTGGCCTCATTATGAAATACCTGAGCGGTTTCCTTCCTCTCCAGGAACTGAGTTAGGAAGGTCACCTGTATCTTTGTAGTGACTGGGTTTATTAATAAACCATCCAAAGTGTAATTAATAACTTCACCATGCTCAAAAGGGATATTCAATGTCTTATTTCTTTACCCATCTACCAGGTGCCCTTCTTTGTGAGGCATTGGAAGACCTCCCTGGTCTTTCTGGTTGAATCTGTGTTTGAAATTCAGGGACCTTACAGATAATTGTATGTGTGGGGTACATACTGTAGATGAGGTAGTCATTCAAAAATCATACAACTTATTTTGTGACTTGTTAAGCAATATTTAGACTTGCCATAACAAAATAGTTGAATACTTATTGACTCAAGACATTTCAGCTTTTATAAATTTTTTTACTCATTTGTAAAAATGTTGAAAAACAATTCCACTTTGACATTATGGTATATTGTGTGTAGGCCAGTGACAAAGAAAATCTTAATTTTTACGTCTCTGTGTGCTAGCAGATACCTATAGACCTCCAGTCATTGTGCTAACGCTAGTTAGCTTACTTCATACTGGACTTACAGACATAAACATGGTAGTTCATCTGACTCCAGGGAAGTAGATAAAGGGCCTCATTGGCAAAATCTCAAAGTATCACTTTAATATCATTCTAAAGACAGCTGTTCTAAGCAAGTGTGTGTGGTAACATGATGCATGGATAGGATGGCCAAGCCACTGGCATGCTACTACTGTGTACATTCCCATTCCAAGCAATGTCTGTTCTACTAACGCTAATATGCTTGGAAAGCGGACATCACAAACATCAAAATAAAACATTAGTGGAGCCACCTTATCCCTTTGGGAGGCAGCATTACGTTCGCTAGAAAATAGCGGTACAGTACCTGGCAAACTGTAAGTAAGTGAAATGTTTGGCCCCACAGTTAGCGAAGATAGTTCGCTAACTAGCTTAAGTTCTTTACAGTTAGTTAGCAACTGCTCCTACACTATTTTGCTAGATAGGCCATCATTGTAAATAATAATTTGTTCTTAACTGACTTGCCTTAATAAAAGGTTAAATAATTTTTTTGTAAGATACCGTAACAATGTTGTGCCAAAAACATACATATTTATTTGGACAGTGATGCTAAAACTTTTAAATTTGGCTCTATCCTCCAGCATTTTGGATTTGAGATCAACAAACTGCAAACGCATCCAATATGTTTGTAGAGTTGGAAGCTTGATATAGTCATTGCATGCTAGGAATATGGGACCAAATACTAAACTTTTTACTAAATTGAATATAAATGAATTTGTCAAAATGACACCTTCAAATGGAGGGACTAGATACATAAAGTTCCTTTGGTTATCTAAACAGTAAAACAGGCATGAAAATACCCTCAAATAAAAGGTGACATTTTGTACTGTCGCCACATATAAAACATTTGATCTCAAATCCAAAATGCTGGAGTAAAGAGGCAAATTTAAATATTTAGTGTCACTGTCCAAATAAATACGTACGGGAGTGTACAAAACATACCTCCAAAAATGACAAGTTGTCTCCAGTTGTGTTTACATTTTACAGAATGTGATGATATCCACTTTCTATGTGTATTCTTTGGTCATAACCCTCTGGTTGCTGTAGGGGACAGACTAGGTTCAGCTTACCTTGGGGAGTTGAATCCACTGTCTACAGTCACGCTGCTGCTGTCCATGCTATCCAGACGTGCCGAATGCGCTGACTTCTGGCTGCTACTGTTTTCTGTCTCCTTGGGGCTGAGAAGCGTGAGGTTAGTCTCAAACTTGCGCTGCAGATCACACTCCTTCTCCCGCTCCAGAAGCCACTGCATGGTTCCAACTCCACCCCCACCCTCCCCGTGCCCTTTGCCCTCTGCCGCCACTAACTCCTTCCGCGAGGCCTCCTCCGACACCACCTCCTCGTCATCGTCCGACACATTGTAGTAGTCAAAGGCGGCCTCGGAGGCTGACGGGACCGCTGGCTCGGAGCCCTGGGGGACCAGAGCGGAAGCGGGGGAAGCTGCTGAATTCGAAGGCTGCTGAGCCTGTAGATTGTCAAGGACCTCGGCTGATTTTATGTGTGGGGTCTTTCGCAGGGTGCCCGACTTGGTGTAGGTGCCCTCCATGTAGCCTGCAGTCAATGCGTTGTGTGGAGGCTTGAACAAAGTGTCCTTGCTGAAGATCTCCTTCCTCTTGTCCGCCCCGCCACCACCGCCTCCCCCTCCAGGGTCTACGTTGTGTTGGTGTTGTGTCAAACGTCCGCTAGGCATGGGCTCTGGGGTCTGGCTTGGTGTTGATAGTTTTGAGCCGTTTTGCCCCTTTGCCAAAGAGTCCTCTTTGTATTCCATTGTGAGGGGAGAGGTAAGGTGAGGGGTGTGGCGATCGGCCGGAGTGCCCTTCCGGATTCCCTCAGACGAGGTTAACGTGTCGGGGTCTGCTTTTGACAGAGGTGAAGGGGCGGTAAGGATTGTTTCGTTTGACGTATTGCACTGGAAGTAGTCGTCCGCCGAGGGCTTGGGCGAGAGTCCCTTCAGATCACTGTAGGCCGGCAAGCTGTCTCTGCTCTTGTTCCTTTCCAGCGGGCTTCGGATCCTAGACTCATCCAAGCTCCCCTTCCCCAAGCTCCCCTTCCCCACATCAGGCACACACATTTCCGAATTGAACTTAGCAGCCGAGAACATGATCCTTGAGTAGTGGGACGACTTCTGGGAGGCCCGCAAAGTCCCATCGTCTGTGTAGTAACGACTCCGTTCATCGGGACTCCGCTCATAGTCCTCTGACATCCCCAAAGAGGAGGGGCCCATTCCGTCCAGAGGGCTCAAAGCGTTATCCATGGAGCGGGACCTTTCCTTAGCCTGGTCGGGCAGCTCGTCGCGCGACTTCCTTCCTTCTTGAGTGTGACTGTGGCTTCGGTGCACTCTTCCACTGGACGTCCCACGCGAGGGCTCGGGGAAAGGCATCTCTGTCCTCCTTTTCGCCAACTCCCCGGAAACGTCCCACTCCGGGGTGATGGGGAAGTGGGACTCTGTGATGTTGGGGTTGCTGTGGACTATATAAGTCCCGCCACTTCTTTTGCGCTCCAAGGTGTACATGGCCTCACGCGGGGAGCGCACCAGCGAGTGGCTGAAGAAGCGGCTGTAATCCCTGTCCACCATGGCCAAGTCCAGGTTGGAACTCTCGGAAGGGTCGCCCCGGGAAGCGCGCGTCTTGCTGTGTGAACGGGACTTACCGTGCGGCATCCGACGGTGACCACGACTCCTCCGGCTGCGTGCACTGTGCTCAGCCGAGCTGCCTGCTTTTCTCCTCTGGGCACGCTCCTCCTCCAGCCTCTTCATCACGGCCGTGTGGCGCGCCACATTCTCCACCGTCAGGTCCGGGTTGATCCTCCTGATGATCTCCATCTCCACAGTGCGGGGGATGGTGATGGCAGGCGCATCTTCATCGCGGAGGGGCCATTCCTCGGGGGGGAACTGGGCCGAGAACGTGGCCAGCTGCCTCAGCTTGTCTTTCTTGAAGCTCAGCCTGAACAGCTTCAGCCCAAACTTCTTTGACTGCTTCTCTGCACTGCTGCCGCCACCACTGCCCTCCTTTTTTTTGGTCAGTGTGTCGGTCTTGTAGGGGAAGGGGGCATTACTTTTACTCTTGTCCGTCAGAGGATCTTGCAACTGTGACGTCGGCGTCTGAACGGGAGCCGGAGGGGGCTGAGGGTAAGAGGGGGGGTCTCCCCGAGGCTCCTTGGGAGACTTCCTCTGGTAAATTGGGGCTTGAGGGATTGGCGTATCATCGCGGTACATGTTGTAGGAGTCCCCGTGGTTCTTCTGGTTGGGCCTCTCCCTCACGCAGCCCGGGGTGGAGGGCGTGATGGTGCCCGACTGTGGGGAGGTACACTGCTGCTGCTGCTGTTGTTGCTGCCGGTCGTCCAGGTGGTACCACTTGCTGTTGGATCGGATGAGGTTGGGGGTGATAAAGTAGGTCTGGGGAGTGACAATGAAGTAGCCCTCAGGTGTTGGGTAGATTTTCCTCTCTCGCACCAGCATGTTTAGGGTGTGTCGCAGAATCTCAGAGCTCGGTGTTGGAACACCTGAGGGAAACACAGACGGGGGAAAGAACAGTTTTACAGTCAGCAGTTCAAAACCAG
This sequence comes from Hucho hucho, assembly GCA_003317085.1. Classification (NCBI taxonomy): domain Eukaryota; kingdom Metazoa; phylum Chordata; class Actinopteri; order Salmoniformes; family Salmonidae; genus Hucho; species Hucho hucho. The sequence goes on from QNTS01002993.1 coordinate 23,579, forward strand.
AGTTCTAGGACTTACATTTTAAAAGTGAAGTATTTTTAGGTGGGACTTGCAAAGCAAAAGTCCCACCTAAAAACTTTAAATCCCAACTTTAAATCTTCATCATACTTCTGACTTTTTATTATTATTATTATTATTATTATTATTATTATTATTATTATTATTATTATTATTTAGGTCGCTACTTACACAGTTTAAGCTAGAAATGCCGTTCAAACTTTACCTACAACTTCTTGATATCTTTTATACCACTTTCTTGGCATTTCCTCATAATTCTAAAGGCCCCATTGTGACATCATCACTTCCAACATTCCATTCACTGTCAATGCAACAATGTAACTTTTGACACACATCCTCTACTTTGACCACTTGGCCAACAACTTAAGACAACAAGTTAGAGGGTGTGACTTTTGTCTACTTCCCTGCTATTCAAATCTGAAAGCGGATAAGGAATAGCTTCTACCAATCAATAGATAGAGCTGTAACCCATCAACCTCTCTCTTTATAGATGCAGTAAGTCATGTCAGAAGCTAGCAGATTCATTGCTTACCAACAACAGCTGCAAATTCCAATAGCAATACATTTCAAAGTTCACTTTCCTTGCTTTGTCTAACACTATCATGAACATAGCAAATACGTTTTGTGGGTCAGACTGCAGTATTTACTTAGTTTCAAAGCACAAATGTTTGTTAGCATGTTTCTCATATGGGCTTTGGCCAAGGCAACTGTTGCCTAGCAAAAACTGCCTTGGACAACAATTGCCACGTTCACTCTAGATATTTCACCGATCACTTCTCATTGCACTTCTTTCAGTTTTCAAACACAACAACTGTAGTTTAGACACTGAACACAGTCACTGACCACAACCACACAACTACTGATCGCAACCAACTACTACCCACAACCACTACTGACCACAACCACTGACCTCAACAAATAACCACAATCACTAAACTACTGACCACAACAACTACTGAACCAAACAACTAATGACCACAACCACAAAACGACTGACCACAACCATTGACCATAATTACTGACCACAACTAATGAATCACACAACTACTGAACAAAACTACTGAACAAAACGACTGACCACAGCTACTTACCACAACCACACAACTACTGACCAAAACTTCAGACCACACAACTAATGCCCACAACTACTGACCACAACACAACTACAGACCATTACTCCTGACCTCAACTACTGACCACCCTACTGAACAAAACTACTGATCACAACCACTGACCATAACAAACACAACTACTGACCAAATCTACAAACACCACAACTATTGACCACAACTACTGACCACAACCAGACAACTACTTACCAAACCACTGACCAAAACGACTGACCACAACGACTGACCACAACCCCACAATTACTGACCTAAATTAATGACCACAACTATTGACCACAACAAAACTACAGATCATACCTTCTGACCACACAACATTAGCAAATAATACAATTATTGTTGTTGGGCAACTCTTGAACCGTTCAAGCTTGAGACACAAACCCAATGTTCAGGCTGTCCTATCCTATCAAACAATCAATCAATCTTTTAATCTACTTACTTTTTCAACTATAACCAGTCACTCAGGGGCTTCCGAGTGGCGCAGCAGTCTAAAGCACTGCATCTCAGTGCTAGAGGCATCACTACAGACCCTGGTTCAATTCCAGGCTGTATCACAACCGGCCGTGATTGGGAGTCCCATAGGGCGGCGCACAATTGGCCCAGCGTCGTCTGGGTTAGGGTTTGGCCGGGTAGGCTGTCATTGTAAATAAGATATTGTTCTAAACTGACTTGCCTGGTTAAATAAAGGTGAAAAATATTTTTAAAACACCATTACAACTGCAGATACTACTACCATCTTTCACATGTTCAGGCTATCCTAATTTCAAATTCTTTGAAAGATTTATCAACTGTAACTACAGTTGAAGTCGGAAGATTACATACACCTTAGCCAAATACATTCACAATTCCTGACATTTAATCCTTGTAAAACAAATTCCCTGTCATTTAGGATCACCGCTTTATTTTAAGAATGTGAAATGTCAGAATAATAGTAGAGAGAATGATTTATTTCAGCTTATATTTCTTTCATCACATTCCCAGTAGGTCAGAAGTTTACATACACACAATTAGTATTTGGTAGCATTGCCTTTAAATTGTTAATTTGGGTCAAACGTTTCGGGTAGCCTTCCACAAGCTTCCCTCAATAAGTTGGGTGAATTTTGGCCCATTCCTCCTGACAGAGCTGGTGTAACTGAATCTGGTTTGTAGGCCTCCTTGCTCGCACACGCTTTTTCAGTTCTACCCACAAATCTTCTATGGGATTGAGGTCAGGGCTTTGTGATGGCCACTCCAATACCTTGACTTTGTTGTCCTTAAGCCAGTTCGCCACAACTTTGGAAGTATGCTTGGGGTCATTGTCCATTTGGAAGACCCCATTTGCGACCAAGCTTTAACTTCCTGACTGATGTCTTGAGATGTTGCTTCAATATATCCACAATTTTCCTCCTCACGATGCCATCCATTTTGTGAAGAGCACCAGTCCCTCATGCAGCAAAGCACCCCCACAACATGATGCTGCCACCCCCGTGCATCACGGTTGGGATGATGTTCTTCAGCTTGCAAGCCTCCCCCTTTTTCCTCCAAACATAACGATAGTCATTATGGCCAAACAGTTCTATTTTTGTTTCATCAGACCAGAGGACATTTCTCCAAAAAGTACAATCTTTGTACCCATGTGCAGTTGTAAACCGTAGTCTGCCTTTATGGCGGGTTTGGAGCAGTGGCTTCTTCCTTGCTGAGCGGCCTTTCAGGTTATGTCGATATATGACTCGTTTTACTGTGGATATAGATACTTTTGTACCCGTTTCCTCCAGCATCTTCACAAGGTCCTTTGCTGTTGTTCTGGGATTGATTTGCACTTTTCGCACCAAAGTACATTCATCTCTAGGAGACAGAATGCGTCTCCTTCCTGAGCGGTATGACGGCTGCGTGGTCCCATGGTGTTTATACTTGCGTACTATTGTTTGTACAGATGAACGTGGTACCTTCAGGCGTTTGGAAATTGCTCCCAAGGATGAACCAGACTTTTTCTGAGGTCTTGGCTGATTTTCCCATGATGTCAAGAAAAGAGGCACTGAGTTTGAAGGTAGGCCTTGAAATACATCCACAGGTACACCTCCAATTGACTCAAATGATGTCAATTAGCCTATCAGAAGCTTCTAAAGCCATTACATAATTTTCTGGAATTTTCCAAGCTGTTTAAAGGCACAGTCAACTTAGTGTATGTAAACTTCTGACCCACTGGAATTGTGATACAGTGAAATAATCTGTCTGTAAACAATTGTTGGAAAAATTACTTGTGTCATGCACAAAGTAGATGTCCTAACTGACTTGACAAAACTATAGTTTGTTAACAAGACATTTGTGGAGTGGTTGAAAAAAAGAGTTTTAATGTCTCCAACATAAGTGTACGTAAACTTCCGACTTCAGCTGTATGTACATTTGCATACATTTCAATAAAATAAGTCACCAACAGTAACTTTTGAACCGTTCGAGCTAGATACACCAAACCAACATTTTTCCAACTATAATCAGTCACCATCATTACTACCACTACAATAACATATTTCAAAACCATACATACTTTAAAACAAGCTAGCACCACACACACCACATTTTCTTCAGGAAATGTACTTTTAGCCTAAAGCTAGATATCAGTAGGTCTACATACAGTTAATTCAGAAAGTATTCAGACTTTTTCCACATTTTGTTACTTTACAGCCTTATTCTAATATGTTTTAAATATATGCCTTTCCTCATCAATCGACACACAATATCCCATAATTACAAAGCAAAAACAGGTTGACATTCTTGCAAATGTATATATAAAAAAACAAAAAACATGCATTATTTACATAAGTGTTCAGACCCTTTGCTATGAGACTCGAAATTGAGCTCAGGTGCATCCTGTTTCCATTGATCATCCTTAAGATGTTTCTACAATTTGGAGTCCACCTGTGGTGAATTCAATTGATTGGACATGATTTGGAAAGGCACACACCTGTCTATATAAGGTCCCACGGTTGACAGTGCATGTCAGAGCAAAAACCAAGCCGTCATACAAATATTTCATACAACACTTTTAAACTTCTACCACAAAAATACTCTTAAAGAGTTAAAGCAAGTCCCACCAATTGTACTTCGTGTACCAAAACCATCTAGTTAATCCTATATAAACATTACAATTTTGTGAATGAATTCAAGTTTAAATTCTCACTTTTTTTCACTATCCAAAATGTAATCTATCCCTGCCAAGGTTAAACATCTTCCATAATCAGCAAGAACAGTTTTAAGGTTCTACGTTAGCTTTATTTCTAGTACTTATTATAGTATTTCCATCCTACAGATGGAAACGGTTGCATAGCACTGATGAACTGAGCCTTGCCTTCATGAGAGGCAATTCCTCTTAGTAAACTGAGTAAGTCAATAAATCTGTAAAGAAGATAGGACACAACTCTACTGCAAATTATATAACCATTTATCATTTTTTGAATCTGCCTCAGAATAACAGTTCATATTTGAATGCAGTTAGTGTTGCATCCGTCCCTATTATGACTCTATCGCCTCCTATTGCCTCCCCAATAACTGGTGTCATACAGACTAGAGCCGCCAGACCGAGACAGAGCCAGAGGTTACGCTACTCTGTATCCCTCCTCCATCCATCCACCCCATGTCCTTAGCTAACCCTACAATCACAAACACAAACGTAGGCCCCCTGGATAAATCTGTACATAAGCGTTTACTAGTAAGAGTTTACTGTTGCATGACATTACATCACACTTTGTTAGTTGCCATACCAACATGACGCAATTAGAGATTAAACTCAGTTTTAAGACATCTGCATGGAGGGAAGTGATGCTGAATTTAAAAGAAAGTTTTACCTACCTGGAAAGGAGCCATGTGGAAAGTGACGGGGTAGTCTTATGTAAGCCCAGTACAGAAAATAAACGAAAGGCTACATTGAACAAAACATTTACTCCAATTACACTGAATCAAAATATAAACGCAACTTCTAAAGCTTAGTCCCATGTTTCATGAGCTGAAATAAAAGATCCCAGAAATGTTCCATATGCACAAAAAGCGTATTTCTTCAAATGTTGTGCACAAATTTGTTTATGTGACTGTTAGTGACTATTTCTCCTTTGCCAAGATAATCCATCCACCTGACAGGTGTGGCATATCAAGAAGCTGATTAAACAGCATGATCATTACACAGGTGCACCTTGTGCAGGGGACAATGAAATGCCACTCTAGAATGTGCAGTTGTGTCACAAAACACAAAGCCACAGTTGTCTCAAGCTTTGAGGGAGTGTTCAATTGGCATGCTGACTCCAGGTTTGTTGATGTCAACTTTGGGAACAGAGTACATATAACATATTCTACAGACAACGAACATGATAGCAATTTGAATTCACAGAGATACCGTGACGAGATCCCGAGGCCCAATGTTGTGCCATTCATCCGCCACCATCACCTCATGTTTCAGTATGATAATGCACAGCCCTAAGTCGCAAGGATCTGTACATAATTCCTGGAAGCTGAAAATGTCCCAGTTCTTCCATGGCCTGCATACTGTTTGGGATGCTCTGGATCGACGTGCACAACAGTTCCCGCCAATATCCAGCAACTTCACACAGCCATTGAAGAGGAGTGGGTCAACATTCCAAAAGCCACAATCAACAGCCTGATCAACTCTATGCAAAGGGGATGTGTCACGTCAGATACTGACTGGTTTCCTTATATGAACTGTAACTCAGTAAAACCTTTGAAATTGTTGCATGTAGCGTTTATATTTTTGTTCAGCATATAAAATGGTATTATGGTCTGTTTTTAGAACCCTGGAATGAGTGAGGGGGACAGGGATTTGAATGCCTTAAACAAACTGTCTCTATACAACCGTCAATGGGCCATGAATGCATACATTACCATAAGGACATTGTGTGTGTGTGTGTGTGTGTGTGTGTGTGTGTGTGTGTGTGTGTGTTTAGGGGGTTACAGGGGTTGTGTTAAATAGGGCATGCAACAGGAAGTGTTTAAAAATGTTTCACAATGGAAAATGAAAAATAAAGTTTCTTATTTCAGTCTGTTTCTTCCATTTTTTGTGCCTAATGAACCCAGTCTTGGGGTGTATATTATAGGCCTACCGTATAGGGTGAAGAAGTTGCCATTGTTCTTGGGTTAGTTTTGCATTTCCCCCACTGACTGCAGATAGCGCAGTGACTGCAAGTCTATGGGTAACGCTAGACATTTCACCCTGTAGCTACTGTACCTGGGAAGCATGTGGCGAGGTGTTCCATCAGGGCCTCCTGGTTGACGGGCTTGCGAGCAGAGTTCATGGCTGAGATAGCCAGACACAGGATCTCCCCCAGTGGGATGAACTGGGACTGGCTGATAGGAGACATGCTGATGGGAGACACATCACCTGCAGTAGGGAGAAATAGAGTCAGCGAATGAACTGTAGGAGAGAAGAGAAGAACCTGGGTCCATATCTATCAAGAGTCTCAGAGTAGGAGTACTGATCTAGAATCAGGTCCCTCCTGTCCATAATAATCTTATAATCACTATGATCTAAAAGGCAAAACTGATCCTAGATCAGCACTTCTACATAATACCGCCCCCGGGACTCAGTAACTGACCAAATCTGAATGGTAGCAAAGCTTAGCTGATGCTGTGGGCGGTCTGTCCCGTTCCACCAGTTGGCTGTGACCTGATGACTGAGTCTCCTCCCATAACTAATACTGCTCCATATGGTCATTTTCAAGTCATGCCATCCACCCCCATAAACATTGTTTAAACAGCTGTTTCTTTTGTTGTTACATATACATTCTACATGCATGGCACTTAATTTATTTGTAATTTTTTTACAGTAGTTACATAGCAACAATAAAGCCATTGGATATATAATAGTTACGACTAGATGTAATGTATAACATCAGCTTTTAAACCCACAGCTTTTAAACCAGTCCACCCAACCCCTCTCTGTAAACCGCCCTTTAATGATATCCATGTGCCATATATATTTTTCAACTGTGCTCTGATGTTTCACATAAATTCTGTACCTGTCGAATTGCATAGTATCTACAGACTAAGTTAAAGATTAATATTTCTAATAAAAGTATTTTTATATTGTTGATTGACTATGGTTTTCCAAATCTCCCAACAGTTCTATTTGTATGGTTCATTTAAGATAAATGTTGTGATTTTTCAGCCATTCCTGAACCTGTGACCGGAAACAAGCTACATAGGGCCAATACCAAATCAATCTAATGATTCTGTCTCTTAGTAGTAAACTCTGCAGAGCTGTGATGGTTGTATGCCCCATATACATAACATTTTGTTTGTGGCAATAATTTTGTATAATATTATTATTAATTTTTTCAACCAATCGCTGTATTGCGTATCAGTTCATAAACCATGTGCCACAGAATCAGCACATCGAAAAAACTATTATGCAACCTCTATGGCGCCACGGTCAACATTTTGGCCGTCAAGTAAAACTGATATTTTTTCTTATTTATTAAAAAAAAATTGTTGCCAATTTTGGTCTTTATTAAAGGGTAAACAAACAAGTTCCCTACCTTCTTCCCCTTCCACTTGCCTCTTCCATTTTTGCGGTAATGCTGCAATCAATTGGTTATAATTTTGGATAGAGCAAACACTTCCATATATGTTTGTTAACTGCAAATGTGACATAACTCCACCTTTCTTATTCATAATATAATTTAAAAAGATAATTCATTTTTTATATATAAATATATATTTTTACCAATTAGCATTATTTGAATTTAACAATATTATTTGTTGTAATATTTGGTCGGTCTTTACTGGAGGAGGAAACTGGAATTGCAACCGGCTGTGTATGGCTTGTTTTAGAAAGGGCGGTATTTTGAAAAAGGTTCCATTTTCAACTAACTGAAAGTGAGAGGTTGTAATCTGGATAAAGGTAAAAAGGGGTGAGTCATTCTTACTAATCTACTGGAGAACTAGTTAAGGTTTAAGTATAACTGATGCTTATAGTGGGAGGTTTAATGCTTTAATACAGTACCAGTCAAAGATTTGGACACACCTTCTCATTCAAGGGTTTTTCTTTACTTTTACTATTTTCTACATTGTAGAATAATAGCGAAGACATTAAAACTATGAAATAACACATATGGAATCATGTAGTAGCCAAAAAAGTATAAATATATTTTATATTTCAGATTCTTCAAAGTAGCCACGCTTTGCCTTGACAGCTTTGCACACTCTTGGCATTCTCTCAACCAGCTTCATGAGGAATGCATTTCCAACAGTCTTGAAGGAGTTCACACATATGCTGAGCACTTGTTGCCTGCTTTTCCTTCACTCTGCGGTCCAACTCATCACAAACCATCTCAATTGGATTGAGGTCGGGTGATTGTGGAGGCCAGGTCATCTGATGCAGCATTCCATCACTCTCCTTCTTGGTCAAAATAGCCCTTACACAGAAACGAGGTGTGTTGGGTCATTGTCCTGTTGAAAAACAAATGATATTCCCACTAAGCGCAAACCAGATGGGATGGCGTATCGCTGCAGAAAGCTGTGGTAGCCATGCTGGTTAAGTGTGCCTTGAATTCTAAATAAATCACTGACAGTATCACCAGCAAAGCACTCCGACACCATCACACCACATCCTCCATGCTTCACAGTGGGAACCATACACGCAAAGGTCATCTGTTCACCTACTCTGCGTCTTGTGTTTTTTGGCCCAAGCAAGTCTCTTTTTCTTATTGGTGTCCTTTAGTAGTGGTTTCTTTGCAGCAATTCGACCATGAAAGCCTGATTCACGCAGTCTCCTCTGAACAGTTCATGTTGAGATGTGTCTGTCACTTGAACTCTGAAGCATTTATTTGGGCTGCAATTTCTGAGGCTGGTAACTCTAATGAACTGATCCTCTGCAGCAGAGGTAACTCTGGGTCTTCCTTTCCTGTGGCGGTCCTCATGAGAGCCAGTTTCATAATAGCGCTTTTTGTTTTTGTGACTGCACTTGAAGAAACTTTCAAAGTTCTTGACTGACCTTCATGTCTTAAAGTAATGATGGACTGTCGTTTCTCTTTGCTTATTTGAGCTGTTCTTTCCATAATATGGACTTGGTCTTTTACCAAATAGGGCTATCTTCTGTATACCATCCCTACCTTGTCACAACACAACTGATTGGCTCAAACTCATTAAGGAAAGAAATTCCACAAATTAACTTTTAACAAGGCACACCTGTTAATTTAAATGCATTCCAGGTGACCACCTCATGAAGCTGGTTGAGAGAATTCCAAGAGTGTGCAAAGCTGTCATCAAGGCAAAGGGTGGCTAGCATCTCAAATATATTTAGATTTGTTTAACACGTTTTTGGTTACTACATGATTCCATATGAGTTATTTCACAGTTTTGATGTCTTCACTATTATCCTACAATGTAGAAAATAGTAAAAAATTAAGAAAAACCCTTGAATGAGTAGGTATCAAACCTTTTGACTGGTACTGTATATTTAAAAAAATACCCACCGAACACATATTCATTATATAAATAAGCATGTTTTATTTGGTCCGGCTTGCCATTCCAAATAAAGTAAAATATTTTTTGCTCAAATAATTTTAAAAAGACAAATCGTTTGGCGTAAAGCAGGGCCACAAGTAAATAGGTAAACTGGGATATGACTAAATAATTAAATCAGGGCGATTTTTACACAAATAGACAGGTATTTACCTTTCCATGGTAGCAAGATATTTTTTTGCTAACCTTTAGCTCAAATTTGTTGTAGCAAGTTCCTTTATTTCTTTAGGGATATTAATACCGGGTATGTCCACTTCACCATCAGACCATTTTATTGGTAAACTACACGGTAATGTAAAAGTTGTATTTTTTAGCAATCCAATATGTAACATGGTACAATTATCAAAGTTTGGTTGTAATCCAGAGATGTTAGAAAAATTATCTAGATCCTCTATGAGGCTGTGCAGGGATCCAGATTGCGGATTTAAGAGGAAATTTCAGTTGTAAGCGTAAAATGACATCTTTGTTTTTAAACTCTGGATTTCTAGCCCCTTGATTTTATTGTTGGATCTGATTTTAATAGCTAACATTTCGATGGCCATAATACATAGATATACCGACAGCGGACATCCTTGTTTTATTCCTCTTGACAGTTTAATACTTTCTGAGAAGTAGACATTACTTATTATTTTACACCTGGGGTGTATTCTAGTCATACTTTATCAAAAGCCTTTTCAAAATCTTCTATGATTACCAGACTTGGTTTCCTAGATTTTTCCTAGTGTTCTATTGTTTCAATTAATTGTCTTACATTATCTCCAATGTATCGTCCATGTAACAAAGCTGGGCTGAGCAGGATGACTAACATCCGACAGCACCTTTTTAATTCTATGTGCATCTAGCTAGGATTTTTGAATCCCAACACCAGTCTAAGGGGCCTCCAGTTGTTTTAAATGGACAGGATCTTTATACTTACTACCTGGGTCCTGTTTCAGTAATAGTGAAATCAAACCTTCTTGCTGCATACCTGATAGTTTACCATTTTTATAGGAGTGGTTAAAACATGCCAATAGTGGATCTTTGGGGAGATAAAAAACGGTTTCATATACATCAACTGGTATGCCATCCAGCCCTGGAGTTTTCCCTGGTCTAAAGACTAATTGCATCAAGAAGTTCCCACTCTGCAACTTGGCCCTCACACAAGACTTTCTGTACAACTGTTAATTTAACACTATTATTATTATTATTATTATATAAAAATTCCTTATAGTTAACTTCAGTTAGTGGAAATGGAGGAGACTGAAAAGAGAAGTACTTTGCTTCCGCTTTCAAAATATAATTTTGTGAATCATAGATCATTTGTTTCTGTAAATTATTTTTGGTAGCATTTCTATGTTGAAGATTCTAAAATAATTTGGTTACATTTTATTTATTTTCCATAATACATTATACTTGTTGTTTTTCCTCTAACTTATTCTGTGCCTCTATGGTACAGTTTTTATTGCTAACCATCTGTACTGTCATTTCTTCTATTTCCTTTGTTAATATGAACTCTTTTGACCAAAATTGTTTTTGTTTTAAAGATGAGTATTGAATTGCATGACCTCTAAAGGCACATTTAAAAGTGTCCCATACAATAAGTGTTACCCAATTTCCTTCCTCTGAATGTATGCATATAAATGAGGCACAAAAGGTGATTTTCTATATGGGAGAATGGGGTAAATTGAGCTCCACTCTCCCCTATATAGTATCCCTGCCTTCACTCACCACACATTTAGTCAGATCCCACCATATTAAAAAGCAGAAGCCTTCAGAAACCCAAGTGTGAATACTCTGAGCCCGGTTCTAAGTTAACTAGTCCTCGCAAAGACATGGGAGGTGTAACCAATCACAATCAAGTTGGGCATTCACCAGTTTTCAAAGCTCCCCACCAGTAATGCACACACTCAAGCAGTTGATATGGCAATGCATCCCATTTCAGCTCTTTTTCCTTGGTTGCTTTTTGGGCATCAGCATAATCTCAGATGAAATGTGTCTGACGTCAATTGAGGTTTGCTGTAGTGTAAACAAGTACTTGTCTATTGTGGTTCTACTCGTTTCATTCGGATATGAAGAAGATTATTTATTTTCGGTCATTGATATCAATCACATATTAATTGCATCAACTGCCATTTTTATGAAGATCTCTAGCGTAAATTGTGTTAAATCGATAGCAATAGAATATTTTAAATGCTCATCTGACAAACCAAATCAGACTTGATTTGAAAAAGTAACAACATTAAAACAGACAAAACAAAGGACAGAATAAAAAAAAAGGGGGAAAAAAGTGAAGGGTATGACACGACAAAATAATAAAAAAAGAGGGGAAAACAAAGTGAAAAGGGTATGACAAGACAAAATAAGACAAAAAGTGGGGAAAAAAGTGAAAAGGGTATGACACAGGATAAAATAATAAAAAAAGAGGGGAAAACAAAGTGAAAAGGGTATGACAAGACAAAATAATAAAAAAGAGGGGAAAACAAAGTGAAAAGGGTATGACAAGACAAAATAAGAAAAAAAGTGGCATTATACACCTTAAACAAAGAGTGTTTGATGTTCATTCTGGGGTTTAGTAACCCTTTGTAATATGCCAGTTTCAAAAGTGGTGCAGCACAGATCCATGCACTTGAACGACATGTGGATGAAATATAGATCAATCTTTGAATGCTGCATGAGCTATGTAAGTTCTGATAGCTAACTCTTCAGGACTCAACCTGGGTGATTATCAGGGAAGGGACTCGCAACAGTTGAGTCCTTTGTGACTCAGTTGAGGCTCAGTTGGTAGAGCATGGTGCTTGCAATGCCAGGATAGTGGGTTCGATTCCTGCTGGAGCCACCCATTCGATAATGTAAGCACGCATGGACGTGAGTCACTTAGGATAAAAGTGTCTAATTAATGGCATACACATACATACACACACACACACACACACACACACACACACACACACACACACACACACACACATACCAGTATTTTTATACACACCAGTGGAGGCTCCTCAGAGGAGGAAGGGGAGAAAAATGTAAATAGTTCAACATTAACAAATGTGTCCTTTTTAGATAAAACTATACCAAATACTTTATTAAAACACACTATTTTGCAATGAAGGTCTACAGTAGCCTCACCAGCACTCTGTAGGGTAGCACCATGGTGTAGCCGGAGGACAGCTAGTTTCCGTCATCCACTTTTACTTACTTAGCAAATGCAGCTAGCTAGTTTAGCCTACTCAAACGCCCGGCTCAAACAGAGAAAGATGCTATATTACCTAGCTGGCTATGGCTATTCAACACTGGAACTCTTCCAGGTTAAGGTAACCTTTTAGATTCATTTATTGCCAATGGGGCCCGCAGGTGTAACTGCTTGCTAACTGTACACTGTACTGCATGATTGTAGCGGGTTTACTAAGGCATTCGTTTTAGTAGCTATGTTGACTTGACGTTAGCTAATATGGTGACAACGGTGTAGGATGTGTGTAGCAATTAGTGGTTATGCTATGAAATATTTTTGCACCTAGTCACAGACAGCTGATGTGTTGTGTACTGCATACTGATTCTGTTGCCATTTATTTTGTTAAACGGAAGCAAACAGCTGAACTTGTTCAATAGACACTCTCGTTTGCAACTGTTGGACTAATGTTTACACCATAGATCAGCAAGATGCAGGCAAGAGTGTGCGAGGCGGTATTGAATGTGTTGATGTCTGTCACCTTGATTGCTCAAATTTCTCTCGACCTGTGTGCACCTACGTTGTAAACTTTCATTCATAGGCTAGGTTGTAGCAACCTCATGATGGGTATAGGGAAAATGATAATGTAGTAGCCCAAACCTATCCATGTTACATTGAGCTGGGTGAATGGAATATGTCATCCAATACGCTGTAATAGAAATAAGGCCGTGCTCATAAACAATATAATCGTCCTCCCTCATCTGAAACGGCACCAACCGCCACTGATACACACAGAGTGACCAACTTCACACAGCCACACAGAAGAAAGACACAGGCACCCACACTTCAGGTGGACTTTTAATCTGCAGTAAAATATATCAAAACAGTGATGACGGGCATTGACATTACGGTCACAGCCACATGTTCACTGCTCTCAGAATATCTCTATCAGACTGAATGCACAAAGTGATCGCATAGTATAAATGCGTTGTGTTTAGAAAATACCTGAAATACAGTAAGACCTACTGGCAGTAAAATATATCAAACAGTGATGACAGGCTGGTCACAGCCACACGCTCACTGTTAAGAAGTCTAACTACCAATAAATCACCTGCTAGCAATAGCTAGCGTGACATTACAGGCCACTGACTGACGGTGCTAGTTTGCTCGTCATTAACATGGCTAGCTCCAGAGCGGCGCAACGGTCTAAGGCACTGCATCTCAGTACTAGAGGCGTCCCTACAGACCCTGGTTCGATTCCAAGCTGTATCACAACCGGCTGTGATTGGCAGTCTCATAGGGCGGTGCACAAATGGCCCAGCGTCGTTAGGGTTTGGCCAGGGTAGGCCGTCATTGTAAATAAGAATTTGTTCTTAACTGACTTGCCTAGTTAAATAAAGGTACAAAAATAAAAATATATATAGCTAAGCCAGCAAACACTTGGTTAACTTGCCGAAATAGGCTTTAAATACATTAACGGCAACATAAATATATGCAGTCACATTCGCTATTGACCTTGGGATATATAAACCAGTTTTCAAAAGACACTATTGTGTTATACACTTTTAAACAGTTTTTATGTACAGAGGGAGACACAAACCTGCTCTCAGAATCTCTCTATCAGACTGAAGAGCAGGCAGACCAACTTTCCAAATATGGGAGAAGCACTCAAAACCCACTAGTTGTTCATTCAAGGAAAATAATACAAAAAAGTCTGAAGACCTCTCGTATTGCCCACCTTATTTACTGCCACTGTAGGATGTGTATGAATTCGACAACACATAATAAAAGGAAACTTGATTAATATATCACACCTTTTTCTGAAGGGAATGGTTTCACCCACTACTCTGCCGCGAACGGTGGTGTTCTTTAATATTTACATTGCGCGCAGCGCGAGCGTGCGAGGTTGATATAAACACTACAATTTCACTTTGTCACGAGTATACAAAACATTGAGGACACCTGCTCTTTCCATGACATAGACTGACCAGGATAATCCAGTTCAAAGCTATGATCCCTTATTGATGTCATTTGTTAAATCCACTTCAGTCAGTGTAGATGAAGGGGAGGAGACAGGTTAAAGAAGGATTGATAAGCCTTGAGACAATTGAGACATGGATTGTGTATGTGTGCCATTCAGAGGGTGAATGGGCAAAACAACAGATTTAATGAAGTACCTTTGAACGGGGTATGGAAGTAGGTGCCAGGTGCACCAGTTTGTGTCAAGAACTGAATCTCTGCTGGGTTTTTCCACACTCAACAGTTTCCCGTGTGTATCACGAATGGTCCACCACCCAAAGGACATCCAGACAACTACTAGCACACAGCACGGACCCCCATGCATACCCCACAAGACATGCCACCAGAGGTCTCTTCACAGTCCCCAAGTCCAGAACAGACTATGGGAGGCACACAGTACTACATAAAGCCATGACTACATGGAACTCTATTCCACATCAGGCAACTGATGCAAGCAGTAGAATCAGATTTAAAAACTGATAAAAAATACACATTATGGAACAGCGGGTACTGTGAAGAGACACACACACACACACACACACACACACAGGTACAGACACACGCATACGCACACAAATGCTAGCACACGCACTCTTACAGATGTACATTGTAATATTGTTGAGTGGTGATATTATACATTCTGTATTGTAGATATGTAGTGGTGTAATAATGTTTTATTATGTACTGTTTTATATTTTGTTTTATGTGTAAGTGCCTTAATGTGTTTGGACCCCAGGAAGAGTAGTTGCTACCTTGGATGGGGATCCCTAATAAATACAAATGTAGGAAGCATTGAAGTCAAAATGTGTCAGCATCCCTGTGGAACGATTTTGACAACTTGTAGAGTCCATGCCCCGACGAATGGAGGCTGTTCTGAGGGCAAGAGAGGGATGCAACTCAATATTAGGAAGGTGTTCCTAATGTTTGGTATACTCAGTGTATATACAGTTGAAGTTGGAAGTTTACATACACTTAGGTTGGAGTCATTAAAACTAGTTTTTTAACCACTTCACAAATTTCTTTAACCTCTTGCCGCACGGATCCCGTGAGCGGGATCATTTTCGAAAAAAACAAAGCGTGACAAATTCAAAATAATAATTAGTAATATTTAACATTCATGGAAATACAAGTGTTGCACATGGTTACAAGGCTTAGAGTCCTGGTAATCTAAATCTGTTGTCAGATTTCAAAAAAAGGCTTTACGGCGAAAGCAAAACATTTGATTATCTGAGGTCAGCACCTCACAAAAATAGCTTTTTCAACCAGTACTGTCGACACAAAATCACAAATTAAAGATATAAAAACTCACTTACTTTTTAAGATCTTCTGATGTTTTCAACCAGGAGGGTCCCAGCTACAAAACCGCTGTTCGATAAAGTACATATTTATATCCGAAAAACGCCGTTTAGACGGCGCCATTGAATTCAGAAATCCACAGGAAACACCTCCGTCAAAACGACGACAGAAAAGTCCAAATTGCTCCCGGTAAACTTAGTCTATTTTTGTCAAACAAAGACTCTATATAATCCTTAGATTGTCTAAAATGTTAATAAACGATAAAACTTCAGCCCGTTTACTTTGGGCACGTCAGACAGGCGGAAACTAGGAATTCTGCCCCCTAGCTGTAAGAGGTTAACAAACTATAGTTTTGGCAAGTAAGTGAGGACATCTACTTTGTGCATGACAAGTAATTTTTCCAACAAATGTTTACAGACAGATTATTTCACTTATAACTCACTGTATCACAATTCCAGTGGGTCAGAAGTTTACATACACTAAGTTGACTATGCCTTTAAACAGCTTGGAAAATTCCAGAAAATGATGCCATGGCTTTAGAAGCTTCTGATATGCTAATTGACACCATTGGAGTCAATTGGAGGAGTACCTGTGGATGTATTTCAAGGCCTACATTCAAACTCAGTGCCTCTTCGCTTGTCATCATGGGAAAATCAAAAGAAATCAGCCAAGACCTCAGAAAAAGAAATGTAGACCTGCACAAGTCTGGTTCATCCTTGGGAGCAACTTCCAAATGCCTGAAGGTACCACGTTCATCTGTACAAACAGTAGTACGCAAGTATAAACACCATGGGACCACGCAGCCGTCATACCGCTCAGGAAGGAGACGCGTTCTGTCTCCTAGAGATTAATGTACTTTGATGCGAAAAGTGCAAATCAATCCCAGAACAACAGCAAAGGACCTTGTGAAGATGCTGGAGGAAACAGGTACAAACGTATCTATATCCACAGTAAAACGAGTCCTATATCGACATAACCTTAAAGGCCGCTCAGCAAGGAAGAAGCCACTGCTCCAAAACCGACATAAAAAAGCCAGACTACGGTTTGCAACTGTAGATGGGGACAATGTCCTCTGGTCTGATGAAACAAAAATAGAACTGTTTAACCATAATGACCATCGTTATGTTTGGAGGAGAAAGGGGGAGGCTTGCAAGCCGAAGAACACCATCCCAACCGTTAAGCACGGGGGTGGCAGCATCATGTTGTGGGGGTGCTTTGCTGCAGAAGGGACTGGTGCGCTTCACAAAATAGATGGCATCATGAGGAAGAAACATTATGTGGATATATTTAAGCAACATCAAGACATCAGTCTGGAAGTTAAAGTTTGGTCGCAAATGGGTCTTCCAAATGGACAATGACCCCAAGCATACTTCCAAAGTTGTGGCAAAATGGCTTAAGGACAACAAAGTCAAGGTATTGGAGTGGCCATTACAAAGTCCTGACCTCAATTCCATAGAACATTTGTGGGCAGAACTGAAAAAGCGTGTGCAAGCAAGGAGGCCTACAAACCTGACTCAGTTACACCAGCTCTGTCAGGAGGAATGGGCCAAAATTCACCCAACTTATTGTGGGAAGCTTGAGGAAGGATACCCAAAACGTTTGACCCAAGTTAAACAATTTAAAGGCAATGCTACCAAATTCTAACTGAATGCATGTAAACTTTTGACCCACTGGGAATGTGATGAAAGAAATAAAAGCTGAAATAAGTCATTCCAACTACTACTATTCTGACATTTCACATTCTTAAAATAAAGTGGTGATCCTAACTGACCTAAGACATGGACTTTTTACTAGGATTAAATGTCAGGAATTGTGAAAAACTGAGTTTAAATGTATTTGGCTAAGATGTATGTAAACTTCCGACTTCAACTATATAGTCCAACAATAAATACTATTTATCCTTGGTGTCGCACATACAGTATCAGCAGCCCAATAATATATTGGAAATGATCCAAATGCCTGTGTGACTGTAACCATGTTTCCATCCAACCATTTTTATGCGAGTCAAGTACGTTTCGGAAAAAAACTCACAACAGGCCTGATGGAAACAACAAGTTGTCTGTAAACTTCCCTAAATGTCGACAAAACATACGTTCAACAGGGAGGAACTATTTTTTTGGTCAGTGAAATAGATAATGCGACAATGGCAGTGGAAAAGCTTTTTTGCGCAATTGTTGATAGAATAACTGTCAAGTAAACTACAGTCATGTGATGCTATGTGGTCCTCTGACTACTTGGAAAAGAATGCAGTTTATTAGGCTACAGATTAAATAAATGATGAACTTCCCATGGTGGTGAAAGTGCACAGTGATGAGCTTGATGCTCATTTCCAATAAATTTGAAGGGTCTTAATTTGTGTTTGGCTGCCAATTTAAAAATAAATATTACATTGATCTTATCCATAATCTCATCATGTACCCTCTGCACTATATCTGCGAGCTGTTGGCAAGAGTGCAAGTTCCAAGCCCAGGTTGGGCAAATTTTTGCCAAATTTGCCAACAAACAAATTGTCTGTCGACATTTATAAAATAGTACCGGCATTTCCTGTTGTTTCCATCAGCCCATCGTGACTTTTTTCATGTGTCAGGTAATTCTTCCACATGAAATGGTTGGATGGAAACCTGGATATTGACGCTAACACAGGTCCAATGATGAAAACAGGGTAGTTAAGCTTTGTATTCATTCATTCTTGCTGGACAGGACACCAGTGTTTCTATTATTCCCCGGTCACATTTATCAAATTTCCTTAATTTTTTATGCCATCTAGAATTGACAGCTTCTCGTTAAAGCAAAATAACGTAATTTGTACAGTAACAACTGGGTGCTTGCTTTGTCATTACTAAGAACATCAACAATGACAACTCTGCTGCCTGTATACAGTACATTTTGAAGAATGCAGAGAAGAGAGAGCTATTAGTGCTTCCATCTGTCAAGCTCCTCTCTGCTACCCTTAATACAGTCATCCTGAGGAAATCCTACAGAGGTTAGTCAGTGACGTCAGCATCTGGGATGGCCAGAATGAGGGTGATTATTAGACAGAGAGACAGAGAGACAGGGTACCAGTACCAGAGGCGTCATCTTAGTGGCTGACTGATTTTCTACAACTCAAACAGCTGACTGGAGGCGGGGAACAAGGGCTTACTCATACGCAGCCTCCTCCCTCTCCTCTATACGTATTACTACATAGAGGGCTGGCTAACACCGCAGCACTACCGTGGCCTCATTTCTCTACCCACACCTCAACTGCAGCTGGGGCCCAGGTCCACACGGTCCTAGCCAAGAATTGAGCCAGAAATAACATTTAGCCTTCAGATGCTTTTGGGAAACCGGGCCCAGCTCTACTTCACAAAGACAAACACAGTCAAATGTTAGAATGTGTTTGCTAGATTACAAGCACATCTGCTTCTGCAGTGCATTCAGAAAACCTTCATACCCCTTGACTTCATACCCCTTGACTTCATACCCCTTGACTTAGTCAACATTGTACTGTGTTACAGCCAGAATTCAAAATGGATTAAATAGACTTTTTAGAAATGTATAAAAAAATGAAATACAGGAACATCTCATTTACATGTTAGATTCAATACATGTTAGAATCACCTTTGGCAGCGATTACAGCTGTGAGTCTTTCTGGGTAAGTCTCTAAGAGCTTTGCACACATGGATAGCACAATATTTGCACATTATTATTTACAAAATTCTACAAGATGTGTTAAGTTGGTTGTTGATCATTGCTAGACAGCCATTTTCAAGTCTTGCCATTTAAGTCAACACTGTAACTAGTCCACTCAGGAACATTCAATGTCGTCTTGGTAAGCAACTTCAGTGTATATTTGGCCTTTTGTTTTAAGTTACTGTCCTGCTGAAAGGTGAATTTGTCTCCCAGTGTCTGTTGGAAAGCAGAATGAAACAAGGTTTTCCTTTAGGATTTTACCTGTACTTAGCTCGATTCCATTTATTTTTATCCTAAAGAACTACCCTAATCCCTTCCGATGACAAGCATACCCATAACATGATGCAGCCACCACCATGCTTGAAATATGAAGAGTGGTACTCAGTGATGTGTTCTGTTAGATTTGCCCCAAACATAACGCTTTGTATTCAGGACATAAAGTTAATTTCTTGGCAATATTTTTAGAAGTTTTACTTTAATGCCTTATTGCAATCACAATGCATGTTTTAGATTTTTTTTTTTATTCTTCTGTTCACTCTGTCATTTAGGTTAGTATTGTGGAGTAACTACAATGTTGTTGATCCATCCTCAGTTTTCTCCATTACACTCTAACTGTTTTAAAGTCACCATTAGCCTCATTGTGAAATGACTGAGAGGTTTCCTTCCTCTCTGGCAACAGTGACTGGGTGTATTGATACACCATCCAAAGTGTAATTAATAATTTCACCATGCTCAAAGGGATATGCAATGTCTGCTTTTTTTGACCCATCTACCAACCAACAGGTGCCCTTCTTTGTGAGGCATTGGAAAACCTTCATGGTCTTTGTGGTTGAATCTGTGTTCGAAATTCACTGGTCGACTGAGGGACCTTACATATAATTGTATGTGTGGGGTACAGAGATGAGGTAGTCATTCAAAAAATTATTGTCAAACACTAATATTGCACACAGTAAGTCCATGCAACTTGATGTGACTTGTTGACACAGGGGCCCCCCAGGGGAGTGTCCTCAGCCCTCTGCTGTACTCCCTGAGTGGCTTTGCACGACACCAACTCCATCATCAAGTTTGCTGATGACACCACAGTTGTGGTTGTTGGTTATCAGGCCTACAAGTCAGCCTATAAGGAGGTGGTAAGTGAACTGGCATTGTGGTGCCAGGACAACAACCTCTCCCTCAACGTCATAAAAAAAGGAGCTGATTGTTGACCTCAGGAAGCAGGGAACATGGGCCGATCCACATCAACGGGACTGCAGTAGATAGTCATACGTTTTAAGTTCCTCTGTGTCACAGAGGACTTGACATGGACCAACAACACCACCACCACTCTTGTCAAGAGGGCGCAACAGTCCCTCTACTTCCTAAGAAGACTGAATAAATTCGGTATGCCACTCCCGGTCCTCTCAAATACTACCGCACGACTGCAAGGCCCTCCAGCGGGTGTTGAAGACGGCCAAGTACATCAACGGGACCGTGCTTCCACCCATCCAGGACGTCTACTCGAAGCAGTGCCTGAGAAAGTCCCGCAGTATCAAGGACCCCCCCCCCCCACACACACACACACACACACACACACACACACACCCCAGCTACGAGCTGTTCACTCCCTTACCGTCGGGTAAACGGTATCGGAGGTCTGACACCAACAGGCTCAGAGACAGTTTCTATATACAAGCCAGTAGACTGCTGAACACTTGAACTGGACTGACCACCTGCACTGACTCTCCGCACCTTAGCACACACGCACTCCCCCACAGACACTCACATATACATTCATGCTATACACACATTGCAACTGCTGCTACCTGACTCATATTATTATTATTGCTAAATACTGAAAGATTTTAGCACTTGTCACCCAATCCCCAAAACACGTAAATATTGTGCTATAAATTGTGTATTCCTGTATTATACTTATGCTAAAATGTTTTCCATTCTACTGAGCCATTTACTTTATGTAGGTATTCTTATCTTTTATTATTGTTCTTGCATTGACGAGAAAGAACCTGCTACTAAGCATTTCGTTGGAAGGTGTATACCATGTGCATCCTGTACATAAGAGTGGGTGAAAATTATGGGATCAATATCAAGCCAAATGTATTCGCAAATGTAAATCACTTTGATCCCATAGAAAATGGGACTAGTATAGTTCTTTCCTCAATGATTTTGTGGACTTCTCAAATTCTGGATCAGCTAACAAAAATCAGTTGACGGGTGGAGAAACCCTGTCAAAGTTATGCTTCTCTACAAATGTAAGTCTTACGAAATTTCGGAGAGTCAATGCTGATTATCATATGTCACTTGTTCAAATTGTTACACGTCATTAATTATTCAAGTACTATCCAATGAAAGTCATAGTTTAACCCTAAAAATGACTTATTTTCACCTACCTAATTGCTGGTTTGGCTTTCTGTTTCTACAGATCACCCATCTACACCCACCAAGTGAGTACAGACTGATACAGGACGTCCATGGACATTGATTATTGGTTGAAATTAAGTTGGTCCACCCTGGCCTTTATTGGGCCGTTGATTTTTGGGATGGACTTGGCCCAAAAATAGTTATCCATGCTTGGTCCATTTAGTCCCAAATGGACTGGCCTTGATTTGACCCAATGAACATGATCACTGCCAGTTCAGAAGCTTTAAAAATGCTAACATAAGTGCAATAATAAATATTCCATACTTTAATCTCTAAAGTTGAAATTGTTAAAATGTTCACTTACATCTTAAACTGGATGTCAATAAGAAGTCCGGCATAGTCGTCGTTATAACGTCTGTAAAATACGAACAGTTGAAGTCGGAAGTTTACTTAGTTTGGAGTCATTAAAAATCGTTTTTCAACCACTCCACAAATTTTGGCAAGTCGGTTAGGACATCTACTTTGTGCATGACACAAGTCATTTTTCCAACAATTGTTTACAGACAGAATATTTCACTGTATCACGTTCATCTGTACAAACAATAGTGCGCAAGTATAAACACCATGGGACCACGCATGGGGACAAAGATCATACTTTTTGGAGAAATGTCCTCTGGTCTGATGAAACAAAAATAGAACTGTTTGGCCATAAAGACCATCGTTATGTTTGGAGGAAAAAGGGGGAGGCTTGCAAGCCGAAGAACACCATCCCAACCGTGAAACACAGGAGTGGCAGCATCATGTTGTGGGGGTGCTTTGCTGCAGGAGGGACTGGTGCACTTCACAAAATAGATGGCATCATGAGACAGGAAAATTATGTGGATATATTTAAGCAACATCTCAAGACATCAGTCAGAAACTTAAAGCTTGGTTGCAAATGGACAATGACCCCAAGCATACCAAGTTGTGGCAAAATGGCTTAAGGACAACAAAGTCAAGGTATTGGAGTGGCCATCCCAAAGCCCTGACCTCAATCCTATAGAAAAGTGTGTGCGAGCAAGGAGGCCTACAAACTTGACTCAGGTACACCAGCTCTGTCAGGAGGAATGGGCCAAAATTCACCCAACTTATTGTGGGAAGTTTGTGGAAGGCTACCCAAAACGTTTGACCCAAGTTAAACAATTTAAAGGCAATGTTACCAAATACTGAGTGTATGAAAGAAAAGCTGAAATAAATCATTCTCTGTACTATTATTCTGACATTTCACATTCTTAAAATAAAGTGGTGATCCTAACTGACCTAAGACAGGGAATGTATTTGGCTAAGGTGTATGTACACTGTCACGATCTCCGTGAGGGACAGACCAAGACGCAGCGATGCTTCCAGTATACATTTTATTTATGGCGAACGTAACTGGGAAAATAACAAAATGAATGTAACGAAGATCGTGATGTTGGACATAACTAAACAAACTACAAGCTATGCTCAAACAATAACCCACAAACCCCAAGTGAAAACTACAAACATATATATGGTTCCCAATTAGAGGTAACGACACTCAGCTGCCTCTAATTGGGAACCATTACCCCAACATAGAAATATATAACCTAGAACAGAAAAACCCTACACCAAAACAAAACTAAACACTCCAGCCTGTCTTCTCAGGCCTGGACGTGACAAACTTCCACATTCATCTGTATTTTAAACTGTTTCACATAGAACTGAAAACGAACGTGGCTTAAATGTCAGACGCCTTTTTATTGTATTGTCAACTATATTTTGCTTAGTGGACAGGAACCACCAGGAACTTGTTTGAATACTTTAGAAAAGCATCCTTCCTTCCTTGTTTTCTGGAGGTAAACACAAATGTAGCTGTAAGCAAGGTACCATCCTATTACTCTCACAGAGCCAACCAATTCAGGTCTGTGATTACGTCAAGGAAGGTAAGAACCAAGTATTCATACAGGGTCCAATTGTAATCGATCCAGAGTATCCCAAACGTGGAAGAAGTGGGACATTTTCAGCTTCCAGGAATTGTGTACAGATCCTTGCGACATGGGACCGTAAATTATCATGCTGAAACATGAGGTGATGGCGGCGGATGAATGAAACGACAATGGGCCTCAGGATCTCGTCACGGTATCTCTGTGCATTCAAATTGACATCGATAAAATGCTAATTGTGTTCATTGTTTATGCCTGCACATACCATAATCCCACAGCAACACAGGGCACTCTGTTCACAACGCTGACATCAGCGAACTGCTCGCCCACACGATGCCATACATGCTGTCTGCCATCTCCCCGGTGCAGTTGAAACCGGGATTCATCCGTGAAGAACACACTTCTCCAGCGTGCCAGTGGCCATCGAAGGTGACCATTTTCCCACTGAAGTCGGTTACGACGCCAAACTGCAGTCAGGTCAAGACCCTGGTGAGGATGATGAGCACACAGATAAGCTTCCCTTAGAAATCCCTGCAGAAATTATTTGATTGTGCAAACCCAGTTTCATCAGCTGTCTGGGTGGCTGGTCTCAGACCATCCCGCAGGTGAAGAAGACAGATGTGGAGGTCCTGGGCTATCGTGGTTACATGTGGTCTGCGGTTGTGGGGCTGGTTGGACGTACTGCCAAATTCACTAAAACAACCTCGGAGGCAGCTTATGGTAGAGAAATTAGCATTCAATTCTCTGGCAAAATCTCTGGTGGACATTCATACACTCAGCATGCCAATTACATGCTTCCTCAAAACTTGAGACATCTGTGGCATTGTGTTGTGTGACAAAACTGCACATTTATTGTCCCCAGCACAAGGTGCACCTGTGTAGCGATCATGCTGTTTAGTCAGCTTCTTGATATGCCACACCTGTCAGGTGGATGGATTATCTTGGCAAAGGAGAAATAGTCACTAACAGGGATGTAAACAAATGTGCACAACATGAAAGAAAGAAGCTTTTTGGAAAATTTCTGGGATCTTTTATTTCAGCTCATGAACCATGGGAGCAACACTTTACATGTTGCGTTTAAGTTTTTGTTCAGTATAGGTCGCTGATGTTGGCTAATAAATTAGCTAGCTTGTCAAGCAGTCAAGCAAGGAGATCATGTAGCTAGTTAGTCTGTGATGAAACATTACAACTTAAACAAGTCACGCCAATGAAAGTCAAACTCCTCGTTTAGAATGTTTTTATATGCCCAAAACATCTCTAAAAGGAATTGTATTGCACAACAATGATTTGGTTTGTAATTATTTTGAGAGGATGTTTAGGGATTTACATTAAATTAAAAATATGCTAAACGGGGGGGATTTTTTTCATCCAAAATTATTCATTTTTTTAGATTGGCTGGTTAAACAAAAGCAACGTGAAATATCCCTTTAAAACGTACTATGGTGTCATTAAAAAAAGACCATGAACTACATTATCGCTTATACCCCATTTCACACAACAATACCAGATGGACAAGCATCTCACAGAAACATGCATGCCATATGGATATGCAGATCACTCACACCTCAACCCCTGATTCAAGGGGAAAGAAAAACCTGTGATGGGAGGGTTTCAAAGACTCAGCTCCAACAACATCCCATTGCTTCCCATTTCAGCCCTTGGTTTTACTAAAATCCTAATATTAACGTTTTAATTAATAAATAACCAACCCGCCATGATGCAATATCCTTGCCTGGGACCATTCAATTCCAATATTGTCTTTACCCTTTTACTATGTCACTTCAACTTTGTATTTTTTATTTCACAAGCATTACAGAGCAGACACTCACAAACTCAACTCTTTGTCATCACATACTCCATATCCATAGAAGACCTTACTAACCCTCACTTACAACTGTACACATGCTTGCCAACATCTGACAAGATGGTGAGTTAGGGATGGTAGTGGTTGTGGTGGGAGGTGCTGTCAGACTCACCTGGCATTTGGTAGCCCCGGGGGGGACCTGGTGAGACGTGGGGTGGAGGAGGGGGAGTGTGGTGGTGTTTCTGCTGGAGACGGAAGTCCTTCTCGCTCCGGGAGCGGGTGCGCTCCGGCAGCCGCTCGGACATGTCCGAACTGGGCCAGGCCCGCCGCAAGTTGGTGCTGCGGGTCTTTTTCATAGCGACCCCAGGTGCAAGCGGCTTGCCACGGGGCTACTACTGTGTTCGGGGGGAGGCCGACCTGAGGCTTAGTGCCTCCCCCACACCAGGCTGCATCACATCCGGCCGTGATTGGGAGTCCCATAGGGCGACGCACAATTGGCCCAGCGTCGCCCGGATTTGGCCGGGGTAGGCCGTCATTGTAAATAAGAATTTGTTCTTAACTGACTTACCTAGTTAAATAAACCTTAAATAAAAAATAATAAAAAATAAAAATCAGTAGGGATGCCCGGTGCAAGGGATCAGGCGAGAGACATAACGGAGGACCAGCGTACACGCTAGCATACACACACACTCACGTTCTCATTCACAGGCAAACTACTACAGCCGCCCCTCAACCCAGACTGCGGTGGATTGGCATCTGCTGCGTTTTCACCGACTGATCCATTGCGGCGGCATCACCCTTTATGTCAGCGATCAGTCCCTACCACCATCTGTAGCATCCCTGTTCGCATGCGTCGGGACGCGCATTACGTAGCCGCTATGCTGCGGGAGGGGAGGGGAGGGGAGGGGAGGGGGTGGCAGGGGAAAGGATGGAGGAAAGGGGCATGGGAGGCAAGGAGAGAGGATGGAGAGATGGAGGTGTGGGAAAGGAAGGTTGGAAGGGGGTTTGTTCAGGTGAATGGAGTTTTTTTGGTGGGGGGGAGAAGGGTAGAGAATCGGCAGCTTAGCTGTAGAGGCTCTTCTCCGACAATAGCTCAATTCACCATGGGAGCTATAGGACTCGCTCGGCCGAGCCCCGGAAAACAAAAGAGCCCCCCCTTTGAGGAAAATAGAGAGAAAGAATTGCGCCCTTTACCCTGACCTCCACTGAAAAGCTCTACAGATTGCAGAGTGTAGCGGAGGCCAAATCCATCGCGCAAGACCCGCTCGTCCTCGACGACACCACACCGAGAAAGGGTGGGGAGAGAAAAAAGATGGAGCGCATAGAAATAAAACAAATCCCAGAATAGATATCCTCCTCCTCTCTCGTGAAAATCCAATACGAGAATCCAATCCTAAGAGGCTCGTTGGAGCATCCATTCATTCAACCGACAGGGCTAACTCCAGTCAACGGCCAATGTCTTTCAACGCTAACCACCGCAGCTGCCGCTGCTCCCAGAACCTCAAGAAAGGGTGTGTGTGTGTGTGTGTGTGTGTGTGCGTGCCTGCCCACTGCGCGAGATTCTGCGTGAGCATGCGTGTGTCTGGGTGACTGAGACAAGGGGAGGGGTAGAGGAAGCGAGAGAGATAGAGAGAGACCGGGGACACAAGTATAGTGGAGAAGAAAGAAAATAACATCCACACACACACACACACACACAAATGCAGCAGCCACGTGTCCTGCAAGCAATTTATTAAGGTACCAATGATGAGCCTCTGGCTGAGTGGGTTTAACTACCCCCCTCTCTCTTTCTCTCCATCCCTCTCTAACTCTCTCTCAGCTGTGCAGTGCCACTGCAGGAAAGGGGGCAGGATAAGCATGAGACCCTCTCCCTCTCTTCCCCTCTTGAGACATGTCCCATACTAATTGAGGAACTGTCCTGCATTACATGCAACTGTCCAACCCCCAAAGCTTGGCTCCGCCCCCAGCTTCTGGCCCAGCCTAGGAAAGGTCTGCTGTTAGATGGACACAGAAAGCCATAAAATTGTTAGTCCCTCTATAAAACCACTGTACAACAATGAATGGTATTTAAAAAATACAACAAAAACACCATCAAGGATCTGCTTCATCCATATTATTTTCATTTATTTATTTAACCTTTATTTAACTAGGCAAGTCAGTTAAGAACAAATTCTTATTTTACAATGACAGCCTACCCCGGCCAAACCCGGACTACCCTGGGCCAATTGTGCGCTGCCCGGGTTTGGCTGGGGTAGGCAGTCATTGTAAAATAAGAATTTGTTCTTAACCGACTTGCCTAGTTAATTAAAGGTTAAATAAACATTTTTTTTAAACACAACAGGGATACTTCCTTCAAATGTCATGCTTAGGACTTCTTTCCCCTATTCCCACTTGTGAGTGACACCACTAAAGACAACTTAAAGGTGTCCCATCACGATCATACAGTAAGACCTCATCTACATTTATGTAGCCTACAGAAGCCATTGTTTTTGTATTTAATAAATGTTGTAGTTCAACAACAATGTTTGGTAGACCAGTCAGTCCTTAACTCTGAGGTTTGTATCTTTGAGGTTCTACTGTAGCTTAAATCATCATAGACCAAAAGGCAAGGATTTAAAGGTAATACTTGGGGT
Organism: Hucho hucho; assembly: GCA_003317085.1. NCBI lineage: Eukaryota > Metazoa > Chordata > Actinopteri > Salmoniformes > Salmonidae > Hucho > Hucho hucho. The sequence continues at coordinate 52,099 of QNTS01002993.1, forward strand.
CGGGAGTTCCCCTGAAGTCTACATGAGTTTTCCAGATGTAATAAAATTTCAGGGAAGATGAGGGATTAGAGGCATGATGATATGCAGCTTCCCCCAACCCACACGGACCCTATACACACTCAGGTAGAACAACTGATGTACAACTTACTTGACGCAAAGGTTTTGATACAACTGATATTGTTGTGACACAATGGAGAGCTTGTCTGCACACAAAATGTTTACACAACCATTGTGCAGTGTCTCCACAACACTTGTGTAATTCGTTTTATGCAGACAAACTCTGTTGTATCACAACAGTTGTGCTAGATGTGTTGTACAACAGTTGTACAACTTGAGTATGTACAGAGCCAACGGTCTTTAATCCCTTTCCCTTCAAAATTGACATTTTTTGTATTTCAAGGATGTTAGTAATTAATACGGGCCTTGGCAGAGACAAATCCACACACACACCTAATTAAATTAAACTTTTTTGGGGCGAATTCAATGTAACGTTGCTATTATCATGCATCATCCTCCATGAGTCCTAGCGTGAACTCTTGACTATTCTGAAAGAAATAGGACTAAAACCACTTGCAATGACTTGCAATAAAATTACTTCTGCACCATGGATTCCATTTAATCACCGTTGTAAACCAATATCATGTTATTTATGCAAAAAAATGAATTAACGAACTCAAAATGACATGCATGAATTTGGCTTTAACTTTCTAAATATCAGGGGCACATAAGGCATTCAGACATTTTTATCTCAATATCAAATCATTTCTGGGTAAAAATTAAGTGCCTTACTGTAATATTGTTCCATTAAAATTGTCAAAAGTAAACAAAAACACAAAAAAACAATTTCTCAAGCAAGAATTTATCTTGGACTGTCTAAGAGTGGTCCTTAGAGTGAGTGACCTAATTGGAGAGGCCAAATTGGAGGGATATGTAACCTGAAAACTAGCTGTTATTGGCAGATACAGTTGAAGTCGAAAGTTTACATACACTTATGTTGGAGACATTAAAACTCGTTTTTCAACCACTGCACAAATTTATTGTTAACAAACTATAGTTTTGGCGAGTCGGTTAGGACATCTACTTTGTGCATGACACAAGTAATTTTTACAACAATTGTTTACAGACAGATTATTTCACTTATAATTCACTGTATCACAATTCCAGTGGGTCAGAAGTTTACATACACTAAGTTGACTGTGCCTTTAAACAGCTTGGAAAATTCCAGAAAATGATGCCATGGCTTTAGAAGCTTCTGATAGGCTAATTGACATCATTTGAGTCAATTGGAGGTGTACCTGTGGATGTATTTCAAGGCCTACCTTCAAGCTCAGTGCCTCTTTGCTTGACATCATGGGAAAACCAAAAGAAATCAGCCAAGACCTCAGAAAAAAAATTGTAGACCTCCACAAGTCTGGTTCCTCCTTGTGAGCAATTTCCAAATGCCTGAAGGTACCACGTTCATCTGTACAAACAATAGTACGCAAGTATAAACACCATGGGACCACGCAGCCGTCATACCGCTCAGGAAGGAGACGCGTTCTGTCTCCTAGAGATTAATGTACTTTGATGCGAAAAGTGCAAATCAATCCCAGAAAAACAGCAAAGGACTTTGTGAAGATTCTGTAGGAAACCGGTACAAAAGTATCTATATCCACAGTAAAACAAGTCCTATATCGACATAACCTGAAAGGCCACTCAGCAAGGAAGAAGCCACTGCTCCAAAACCGCCATAAAAAAGCCAGACTACGGTTTGCAACTGCACATGGGGACAAAGATCCTACAGTCCTCTGGTCTGATGAAACAAAAATAGAACTATTATGTTGAGGAAAAAGGGGGAGGCTTGCAAGCCGAAGAACACCATCCCAACCGTTAAGCACGGGGGTGGCAGCATCATGTTGTGGGGGTGCTTTGCTGCAGGAGGGACTGGTGCACTTCACAAAATAGATGGCATCATGAGTCAGGAAAATTATGTGGATATATTGAAGCAACATCTCAAGACATCAGTCAGGAAGTTAAAGCTTGGTCGCAAATGGGTCTTCCAAATGGACAATGACCCCAAGCATACTTCCAAAGTTGCGGAAAAATGGCTTAAGGACAACAAAGTCAAGGTATTGGAGTGGCCATCACAAAGCCCTGACCTCAATCCTATAGAATATTTGTGGGCAGAACTGGCGTGTGCGAGCAAGGAGGCCCACAAACCTGACTCAGTTACACCAGCTCTGTCAGGAGGAATGGCCAAAATTCTCCCAACTTATTGTGGGAAGCTTGTGGAAGGCTACCCGAAACGTTTGACCCAAGTTAAACAATTTAAAGGCAATGCTGCCAAATACTAATTGAGTGTATGAAAACTTCTGACCGACTGGGAATGTATTAAAATAAACAAAAGCTTAAATAAATCCTATGTTAAAGCCCATCTACGTTAAAGCCCATCTATGTTAAAGCCCATCAATGTTAAAGCCCATCTACGTTAAAGTCCATCTATGTTAAAGCCCATCTACGTTAAAG